>PVJS01032141.1:0-22965 GCA_004027185.1 Glis glis | reverse complement strand
GTCCCAGGTTCTGACTGCACGTGGAGAGTCAGAGGAACCAGTAGCTGGTCGAGCGGTCTAAGAGCTGGAGTCTTAGGATCGGAGCAACCACTAATTCAGTCCCAGTCCAAGACGTGAAGATCAGGAAGCTCTTTGGAGAAACGATGGTGAAGTTTCAGTTCCAAGAGCTGGAGGCCGAGAAGATCAAGAAGCTCTTCAGGGAAAGGCGAAGCCGGCGGCCGACGATCTCAGGCGAGAGCAGATGCGTTTTCCTCGGAAAGAGTCGCCCGCACTCTACGCTGCTTCTCCCTCTTTTATCTAAGTCCTGCACCTATCAGAATCCTGCTGCCTACATTCAGGGCAGGCTTTCTGTTTAATCTGCTGTTACACACCCAAAGTCACATGATCTTGGGTGTGTCATGATCCGGTCAAGTTGACAACCTAGACTGACTATCACATATGCATTTATGGTTCTACCATGTCTTCTGATGGCTTCATAGCTCATTTCTTTTTAACAATGAATAATATTCCATCATCTGGATGTAACGGTTTATTTATCCATCCACCTACTGAAAGACATCTTGGTTACTTCTAAGCTTTGGCCATCATGAATAAAGCTGGTTATGCACATCAGTGTCCAGGATTTTGTTAGGTCATAGCTTTTCAACTCTTTTTAGCAATTATAATAGTAAGGAGTACAATTGCTGGGTTATATATTAAGAATGTGTTTAGTTTTGTATCAAACTGTCAAATTGTCTGCCAAAGTGCCTGTACCTTTTTGCAAGCCTGTCGGCAATGAATGAGAGTTTCTGTTGTTCAATATCGCCAACATCTGGTGTTGTCTGTGTTCCAGATCTGGGCGATTCTAATAGGTGAGCAGGGGTATTTCACTGTTTGTTTGTTTGTATTCCCCTGATGACATGATGTGGAAAATCTTTTTATATGCTGATTTGCCATCTGTATATCTTCTTTAGCGATATGTGTTTTAAGGTGTTTGGTCCACTGTTTTGGGGTTATCTTCTTATTGTTTATTTTTAAGCATTTCAATATATTTTGGATAACAATCCTTTATCAGATGTGCCTTTTGAAAATATTTTCTTCCAGTCTTTGTCTTTTCACTCTGACATTGTCTTTAATGGAGTAGAAGTTTCTAGTTTTAATGAAGTTCTGTTTACTGAATCTTTCTCTAATTGATAACGCCTTTTTGCTGTATCTATGAAGTCATCGCTATACCCAAGGTCATATAGGTTTTCTATGTTATAACAGCTCCATAATTTTGCATTTTTCATTTAGGACTTTGATAATTTATAGTTAGTGTCTTGTAGAGTGTAAGACCGTTGTTCAGATTCTGTTTTTGCTTGTTGAATGAGAATGTTCAATTGTTTTAGAATCATTTGTTGAAAAGACTATCTTTGCTAAATTATATTGCCTTTGCTGCTTTGTCAAAGATAAGTTGATTATATTTATGTAAGCCTATTTTGGGGCTCTCTACTCTGTTGCATTGATCCATTTGTCTATTGTTTTGCCAATACCATGCTGTCTGATTACAGTAGCTTCATAGTAAGTACTGAAGCCAAGTAGCGGTGGTCCTCCAAAATCAGTTTGTCAATTCCAAAAAATAACTTGCTGGGATTTTGATTGATATTACATAAAGTTTATAAATCAGGTTGGAAGGATCTGACAACTTGACAATATCGATTCTTCCTATCCCTGAAGAAGGATAGTCTATGTAGTTCTTTGATTTCTTTCATCAGAGTTTTGTAGTATTTCTCATATAGGTGTCGTGCATTTTTTTGTTGTTAAATTTATACTTGAGTATTTTATTTTGGGGTACTAATGTACATAGTAGTGTGTTTTTAATATCAAATACCATTTGTTCATTGCTGGTATGTAGGGAAGTAATTGATTTTCATTTATTAATCTTGTATCCTACTACTTTGCCAAAGTTGGTAATTATTTCCATTAATCTGTTTATTCTTTTGAATTCTCTACATAGTTGATCATAATACCTGCAAACTTTTCTTTCTTCCTTATAAATATGTATAACTCTTATTTTCTTTACTTGTTCTATTGCATTAGCTGGGAATTCCAGTATGATGTTGAAAAGGAGTGGTGAGAGGGGGCATCCTTGCCTTGGTCCTGAACTTTTAGTCAATTGCCTGTGTTGAGAATAAAATGTGCAAACAGAAAGATAGTGCAGTTTATTTCTACAATGCACAGGGGGAAAGAAAATGATTTGGGCATTCGATATACTTTGAAATATCTTGACTTAAAAAGAAGAACATTTTGATGATATTCCTATTTTCTTTTTCTTCTTTTTTTCCCCCTTTTTAGTACTAGGGATTGAACCCAGGAACATTCTACCCCTGAGCTAAACCTCTAGGCCCTATTTATCTTTTTTTTTAATTTTGAAACAGGGTGTCACTAAGTTGCTGAGGTTTTTGCTAAATTGCTGAGACTGGCCTTTCACCTGTGATCCTCCTGTCTCAGTATCCTAAATTCTGGGATTACAGGCATACACCATCCCACTCAATTTAATGATGTTCCTATTTTTAATCGGAAAATTTATATTCTGAACCAGTAAATAAAAAAGGTGAAAAGATCTGAGACTTTGTATCATCTAAATTGAGCAAAATATTCCAAGAAACAACAGTTATACCTTTTTATGATCTTTGCCTTTTAACAATATTTATTGTAGAAATAGATTCAGAATTCAGTATTCTTTTTGATATGAAAATAATATTAAGACAACCCTTCATTTAGCAGAATGTGATCTGAATTTATCAGGTAACTCAGCACAGGTAAAAAGGTGATTTTTCTCCTTTAAAAACACTACAGTTTCCAAAGAATAGTAACAGTGTTGACAATTTCAAACATATTAGCCATAAGTCTATATAAAAGAATATTGCTGATAAGTTTTAGAAAATTAAAACAAGAAGATTATATTAAAATTTCTAACTACAGAAAAATATAAGTGGCAGCCAGGCGAGGTGGCACACGCTTGTAATCCAAGTACTTGGTAGGTGGAGACCGGAGGATCCGGGTTCGCAGCCAGCCTCAGCTACTTAGTGAGGCCCTCCGCAACTTAGTGAGACCCAGTTTCAAAATAAAGTATAAAAAATAGGGCCGGGAGTGTAGCTCGGAGGTAAAACGCCCCTGAGTTCAATCCCCGGTACCACAAAAAAAAAGAAAAATATGAGTGGCATAATAAAAGAGAGACATATGATTAAAGTATGCAAATATGTTCCAAGCATTGCTCTTATATGTATATAAGATATGATTAAAGTATGTGAATATGTTCCAAGCTTTGCTCATATATATATATATATATATATATATATATATATACACACACATATATATATATATGTGTGTATATATGTAAGTATATATATATGTAAGTATATATACATAAATATATATATATATTGCAATGTTTTTGATCAACCCAGGACCTTGCACATACAAAGCACACACTCTATCTCTCAGCTACAGCCCCAGCCCTATATAGTTTTGATTCAGACAACCACTATCAATTTTTTTAAAATTTCATTTTATTGTTCACTTGTACTCATATATAGAGGGAGAAACGATTTTATTCTGATAACAGATTTAGAGCAGAACTATTTCATAGGTCAATATAATAATACAGTAAAACCAAGTTCTCAGGAAATAAATGAACACATCACAAGTGTTTACAAGTGTTTAACTTGAATGATCCTGAAGGTCTCACAGTGTGGACAGTAGGTTACGCACCTGTCCCAGCTCTGAAGGTTGGCTAATCACACGGCGGCACACCGTGGGGTGTTCATGCTTGCTACAGCACGGGGCGCTTATCTCTGTCTTGGCTGCCCCTCCCTGTCTATGAAGAAATCTCCATCTTGACAGTCTTGGGGGAGGTGAGCTTACCTCCTACTCTAGCACATAGAAATACCACATGCTAACTTACCAGCTCCTGTGCGTTCAAGGCCAAGCATGCGACCTAGGCTTGGCATAAGAGCTACCCACTGTGGAGTTTGGACTGGGAGCCAGTGACTCAGATAAGTGGAACAGCAGAGAGGCTGCTATGGTGTCCACGGTGATAGCCGCAGCCACGGCAATATCCAGTTTGCAAAGACTGCACGGTGTCAGCGTGCACTAGGGTCTGGACTCAACAGCCGCAGTGGAAGCTGAAGAGGGAGGTCAGTGGGTGCTGCAGCTGGCCGCGGTGCAGCTGTGCCTGCAGTCTTCCCAGCCTGGTTGACAGGGTTTGGCTGTGACCTTTCCTCCTGTCCAGCCTCCCTCATTGCTGGCTGTTTTCTAAGCCCGATGCTCTAGCTGCTCTGTGGTTTTCAGACCAACCCAACCATTTATTGTTATTGTGGCTTTGTTAATTTCCTTCCCTGCTTTTGCCACTGGGGTCAGTTTGTGTGGCCCACCGTTAAGAACTCTGACTAATAAGAACTCTGTGGATAGCACCAGGACCCAGGGAAAGGTCACTTGGCTCAGCTTGTTTGGAATCTGGCTGGGTCTCAGCTCTCCCCAGGATTCAAATTAAGAACCGTTCAACTGGAAACAGTAATTTAGTAGAAAGAAGAGGTGCTTCAGCCCTGAAAACAGCATGGTGGCCAGAAAGCAACATGGCTGAGTGTCATCCTGATATTAATTAGGGTGTCCTGGTTTGCTCACATTTATATGAAATTGACTTGTGCTCTTAACATGCAAAGTGTAATTCCTAGTTTTGTTAGGCCCAAGGTTTGTTAGGCTTTTCTGGGATTTGATTTTCTTCTGATTACTTTTGGCTTCGGGCACCTACTTTTAACTACCCAACAGGTTTTTTAAATTTATTTAACACAGTTGACAATAGGCCAGGCTTTACCAAGAGTAATTCATTTCATGCTTATAACAATGCTATGAATTAGGTATTATTATTATTCCCATTTCACACATGAGGAAGTTGAGGTTTAAGTAATCATTTTCCCAGAGTCACAGAATTAGTGATAAGTGAGGATTTAAACTAAAGAAGTCTTAGACCAAAGGCCAGAGTCTTTACTACTGCCTGCCCATCACCCGGGAGGCCTTCATGCTGCACATCACATGCCGTCCTGTTTTGTCCCACATCTCATTCCCCAAAGGACGTCCAGTATGATGCTATGTCTCCAACGGACTTTAAGTTTTGGGGATAAGGCCTCTGCACGAATGGAAGGGACGGAGAGAATATGCTGCTCAATGTTGCTATACTGCACCAAACAGTGGAGAGACAGAACAGAACTATAACCCCATCCTTCCAATTAGATTTTATTTATTTTTTGTGTGTATTGTGATATTTAATAGAAATATGTATCCACTTGGTTTTCTGCACATAATGGAAAGCTTTTTGGTACATTCTAATTTTTAATAGAATCTTCCTTTAGATACCAATATTTCTTCCTTTCTTTCTTTCTTTTTCTTTCTTTCTTTCTTCTTTCTTTCTTTCTTCTTTCTTTCTTTCTTTCTTTCTTTCTTTCTTTCTTTCTTTCTTCTTTCTCTTTCTTCTTTCTTTCTTGGTATGGTACTGGGGACTGAACCCAGGGACATTCTACCTCCGAGCTACACCCCCAGCTGTATTTTTTTTTTTTTTTGAAACAGGGTCTCACTAGGTTGGTGAGTGTCTCACTACTTACTGAGGCTGTCCTCAAATCTCTGGTCATCCTGTCTCAGCCTCCCAAGTACTGGGATTATAGGCATGTGCCACCATGCCTGGCTTAGATACCCATATTTCTAAAATGCTCCTTGGTTATTTTGGGCAGCTGAACCCTTTAGAATAAACATTGCTTCCAGTTTCTTGCTAAGCTTTTCCAGTTTTTGTCCCTCCCAGAAACCCCGATTTATTGCTTACATTATATTGATACAATTGTTCTTAATTCTCCATGTTCTGAGTCGCATCTGGACGCTCATTTATTTCCTAAATGACTCTTCCATGAATTTGCTGAGCCCAAAGCGATCTACTCTAAAGGATAATGCTCTCTCTCCCTAGTAGACAGACAAAAGAATAGTTATAAATACAAGGACTTTTGTCTCTCATACACCAGCCTAAATAAGAAGCAAACTAAAACAAAGAACCAATAAAAAGCTAATCAGAGAACCTCAGCAGTGTCCATCCTTAGACCTTCAGGTTGAATAAGTAGAAATGGAGGAGGGAAGTGGAGGACTTGGGGTGAAGGACACCCAGAGGCGGAGCCTTGAGGCTCTGTATAGATCTTCTTCCACCTCCAGAATCTTGGAGACCTGAGCATGATTCTCAGACCTAAAGCAGCTGCCTGTCTGAGCCAAAGTGAACAGCACAGGGTACAGGGACTGAATGGGGCAGAAATGTCCAAGAAGGACCAGGAAGCCAGTTCTAGTTAGAGAGAGAATCCTACCAGCACTAGTAGCAAAAACACTCCCCAGTTGCTCCAAATTTTCCCATCCTATGATTCTTTCTACACTTTGGTTTCTGAGTAGTTTTCAGTCTTGAAAAATTCTAACTGGTATCAGCAAAACCATATGGAAGGAATCTTTTGCATGTTTGCATAAGAGTTCGGAGCAAACCAGAGTGTCCCAGGGGTGAAGTTTGTGATGGTGAGTGTAGGAAAGGGTGAGTGGAGATGGAGGACAGGTAGCAGGAGCAGGGAGTGGCAGGAGACAGAGGAGGAGGCAAGACAAGATGGGAGAGAATGTTGAGAAGGAGAGCCAGGAAGAAGAAGGGAGTGTCTCTCTCTGCCCGAGGAGTGGACCAAGGCAGTATTTTGCAGGGTGCATTGTGTAGTTTCTTCCCTATTCTGGAGTTTTCCTACTCAGATTTTTCTAAGAGAATAATAGAGCATATGCGTGTGCTAAAAGAGCCACCTACCATTAAACCAAGAAGGACTGGTCGGTGACTTTACAGAGCTGCATTGACTAGCTACCTTAGCTTTAACAAGGACAACTAGAAAGACAGAGGTACTACCCTCTCAACCAAGGGTGAGGCATGGGCTTCCTAGGGGGCATTTGGCAATGTATGGAGGCGCTTGGGGGTGATGCTGGGGATACTGGTAATTACTGGGGAATTGGGGATGCTGCTGTAATTAGCAATTTAGTGAGGCCCTGTTTCAAAATAAAAAATAAAATAGGTCAGGCGGTGTAGCTTGCAGATAGAATGCACCTGGGTTCAATTCCTAGTACCATAAAAAAAAGCCAATTGTAACCCTGGTGAGAAACACTAGAGAAACCATAACATAGGGATTAGAGGTGAGAGTAAAGAAGAAAACTAAGAAAGGAGAGAGATGGTGGAGGGAACTGAATGATTGAGGATCATCATGGCATTTTGATGGAATCTCTGGCATGCATTGCTGCTCAGTGACCCTTCTGGAAATGGGGCCATGAATCTCCACTGTAGACTTTAAATAAGGATGGGAGAGGCGAGGGCACTGGGAAGGGAAGGGCGGCGTGGAGGAACAGTCAGGGGAATCACAAGCCAGCCAAGGACTCACTTGTGTGTCTCTCCCTACCCCGGGCTCAGAGCTAGGCTGCACTTCCTACAGAATCCGCTCGCTCCTTCTCTCCACCATCCTTGCGTCCATACCTTCCAGGGGGCAGGTGCTGAAACTGCTTTGTAAAGTACTTGGGATTTTGTTTTGATTCGGGTATGATGAGGATAAGAGACAAAGAGACCACTCTCCTTGGAAATTTGTTTCTCAGGATTCTCAAGGAAAGGAGGCATGTTGTGTCAAGGCCGGGGAGGCATGGACCACCTCACTGTGGTTGCCTGAGAAAGAATGGGCAAGGCAGAGTACACAGCTGCATGGGTTTAGCGTTGGATAGCTTGAATAATTTCAGCAGGATCTGTTATATATAGGTGGTCTCCACTTGTCCAATCCTCGGGTGATTTAGGGAAGAGGGATAGTGTCCCAGGCTCAGGAGTCTGATAAAAGGAAGCAGGTGGGGATATAAGCTTAAGATTGGTTGGTTTGCATATTAGGTATATAAAAGCATGCTCATAGGGGTGACATATCTACTATCTCTAGGAATTAGTGAACCTTGGGAGAGGCAGTCTTTCCTTGATCAGGAGAGCCCCAAGATGTCAAAGCACAATAAAATATCAAAAGGAAAAACCATGATGTGTAGAGACTAGGGCAGCGACGGAAGACGGAAGGATGCTCAGAAACACTCCCACTGTAGAGGGGGCAGGGGCACATTCTCTATACACCTACTGCTGGGCTACAGCTTGGCCAGCCAAGTTCACAGGGATCAGGGTGCCGGATCCACCTGCTATATGGATGTGGTTGGTGACATTTAAACCTTATGTCTCTTTCCTCCATTCATTTAACAGATATTTCTTGGACAGCAAGGAATTGAGTAGGTATTATGGATAAGCCATAAACGGATTGGACTGGTGGTTCCAAGTAATGGCTTCCCTAGCTCTATGACCTTTATAACGTGACTTACAGCTCCTCTCATCAAAAGCTGGAGTCTTTTACTCTGGCCTGGCTTTGTGCATTGCTGCGACCAGTGGAATTCTGCACAAGTCATGTTTTAGTTCTGAGCCTCCTTCTTGAAGACCTTTGTATGTTTCTGCTCTCTCTTTCCTAGAACATTGCATCCACTGGAGAGCAAGTCCAACCAGCCTGCTACAGAATAACACACCATGTGCCACAGAGATGAATCATCGTAGCTGAGGTGGTCCTAGCCAGCCAGGCCCTGTCTGACCTGTCTACAGATTGCAAATGCGTGGACAAACTGACCCGGCATCAGCAAAACTGCCCAAATAACTTTAGACTCGTGAGCAAAGGTGAATGTTTGGTACAAGTTGAACACCTGTGTCCAAACATCTGGAATCCGAAATCCTCCAAAATCCACAACTGTTTGAGGGTTAACGTGATGCTACCAATGGAAATTTTTACTAGTGACTTCATATGATGGATTATAGTAAAAACAGAAAATGCATTAAAATTAACATACTATTGGTATATTGTATTGTATAAATTGTATATGTTGTGTACATTTAGGTTAAATGAACAAGGTGTCTAAATTACATCAGTGAATTTTGTGTTTAGGGTTACATTCCATCTCCAAGCTCTATCACTATATATTTGCATATATTCCAAAATCTGAAAATAGAAATCAGAACCCGATGTGGTGTCATCCAGAAGAGGTTTCTAACCAAGAGGGAATAGTCCAGAGAAATTTCTAGAGGAGTTGAAGCCTAAGAATAAAGGCGACAAAGAAGATAGTTGGTAAAAGAAGATGGGTTACAAGACAGCACAGGAAGAGGAATGGGCATAGGTTCAGGGACAAGAGAAACAATGTTGAAGAGGTACAAGCATTTCAGACAGGATGGAGTTTATCGTGTATGTGTGTGTGTGTGTGTGTGTGTGTGTGTACAGGTGGAGGGGGTCAATGTTGAAGCCACCACTAGCCAGGTCATCTTGGGACTTGTACCTTGCTAGGTAGTTTGAACTTTATTCAAAGGTCAGCAGGGAACCAGTAAACACTTCAGCAAGAGAGTGGCACAATTTACATCTTGAACCACACTTTCTGCAAGCATCGAGTCTTGATTGGAAGTGGTATCACTGGAACCTGGGAGACTGATGGGGAGGTTATTGTTTTAATTGAGACAATCAATGTAGGAAGGCTGGTACAAGGTACTGGTTGCCTTGGGGATGGATAAACAAAAGGGGTAAAATTAACCTGTAAAATAGATAAAAGTTGAAAAAATCTATAAAATAACTTGAAAACATTTGGGGGGGTTGATACTGGGGATTGAACCCAGGGGCATTCTACCTCTGAGCTATACCCTCAGTCCTATTTTATTTTTTATGTTGAAACAAGGTTTCATTAAGTTGCTGAGGCTGGCATCCAACCTGTAATACTTCTGTCTCAGCCTCCTAAGTACTGGAATTACAGGAGTGTGCCACTGCGCTCGGCCAAAACATTTTTAAAAGGTAAAATTTTAAATTTCATTATATTCAACACAAATATTCCCACTTCGCTCTGGCAAATTTGATCTTCAGGACAGACATATTTTGGATTGTGGTGGCATAAAGGCTCAGCCTTCCGTTTGGCTTCTTCTGGCTGTAATCACTAAGTGGTGCCTATCTCATGACTTTGGCAGTTCTCTGACTTTATACTCCAAGGGATTGCTGAGACAAGTATTGATCTCAATTCCTCAGACACTCATGAAAACACGTGCAACAGGGTTAGATGGCCCCTCCATTGCCATGCAATGGCGGGGTACTTTTCAAAGTGAACTATTTTAAGATACTGCCTTGGGGGTCCCCTAAGCCTAAATGGGAGCTGCTTTCAGCCCACAAGACAAGAATTTAAATTGCACTTGCTCTGTACAAATTGTTCATATTGTCATATCAGGAGGAGACCCAACCAGGCCTAGCTACCTGTGAGAGGGTGGGCTGATTGGGACTTGAAGCCAAATCTATTTAAGGGGACAGACTACTGCAGAGAAGGGAAGGGTCCCTGTCTCATCACAAAATAGATTTGAACTGATAAAATTTGGAGGTTAGATCATGGTTGGGGGTTGGGGTCAGGAGCTTTCTCCTAACAGAACTGGACACAAGGAAGGAGATCTCATTGTACCATATAGGTGTTAGGGGTGTGTGTGTGTGTGTGTGTGTGTGTGTGTGTGTGTGTGTGTTTCATGATCTTGTTGTACTAGACTGAGATATACGCTGTCTTCCTTCTTACAGATGCTACTAACAATAGTGACTAACATTTGGTGAAGCCTATCTGGGGTGGGTGCTATTAATATTCCAGTTTCACAAAAGAGGAAATTATAGTACAGGTTAAATAGGAAATCTGAAATCTAAAACTTTTTGAGCACCAACATTGCACAACAAGAGGAATATTCCGAACCTGACCTCATGTGACAGGTTGCAGTCAAAACTCAGGTGCACCAGAAATGGTGTATAAAATTATCTTCGGTCTCTGTATATAACATGTCTATGAAGCATAAGTGAGTTTCATGTTTAAACTTGGGTTCCACCCCCAAGACATCTCATTATGTATATACAAATATTCCAAAATTCAAAAGTATCTGAAACGTGATACCCTTCTGGACCCAAGAATTTCAGATACAGGATGCTCAACTTGTATATAAAAGCTACTTTGTTCAAAGCCAGGCAGCCCATAAGTTCTGGATGAGGGCCTGGAACTGAAGTCCATCCTGGCCCAACTCCAATGCTATTTTACTTCAGCCAGCTTTGAGACCGAGCTGGGTCAAGGCCCAGGTTCTAGTTCCTACAGATGGAGAGGGTGGGAGGAGTTGGTGGATGAGCAAGAACAAGAGGGCAGGAGCCAGGCAGGGAAGGGAAGACCTCAGACCAGAAGAGACATGAGTAATAAGACATAGGGAAGAGAGGAATCCATGCACAAGGAGGAGTTCAGAGATTTATCTAAGGAAACAGAAAAGCAAACCATCAGGGTGCAGCATCAGAACCAAGTCCCCAGAATGTTTTGTGGCACTGGCCCACATCCCTCTGATGTTCATCAGGATTGGACCTTTAGGTGAGAGGCTTATTCCACAGGAAGAACACTGACATAGACATCATTGCGGAGGATGTTGTCTGATTATCTTCTCCCCTTTGTTTTATATTAGAATCTCAGTACCTGAATACATACTACATTTCTCACCCTCTCTTGCAGCTGGGTGTGGCCATGTACTTAAGTTCTTTTCTGTTGCTTTCCCCTTCCCACAGGTTAGAATTTGGACAGATGGCTGGAGTGGTCGCAGCCATCCTGTATTATAAGGGTCATTAAAAGAAGGTGAGTTGACATAGTAGAAGGGCAAATCTCCGGGCTGCCTCTCTTCTTGAAGGTCGCTTTTATGCATGACAGTAATAAACTATATCTTACGGAAGCCACTCAAATGTTGCATGTGTACATTATGTCGTAGCAACACTATTCCTAATTTTATCCCCTGAGTTTACAATACCTTCTTTGTTTTCAGACAAGAGAATGACTTCCTTCTCAATATTTGGTACAAATCATTGTGGCATTAATTTGGAGTTGGAAAACGGCACTAGGAGCTGTAACCTGGGTGCATTCTCTATCATCTTGTCCTAATTAAAGTGCCAACTTTTCTTTGAAGGGATGGTGTTAGAAGTTGGAGGAATTGACTTGGAGGAAAAACAAAGAAATAAACAAACTCTACTTTCCATATCCAGTTCTCCAATTACAACTTTACTGTATAGCGCGAAGGTGGTTTGGAGAAATTGAACCAGTACATCTGAATACACTAGACAAAGATGTGAATAAGCTATCATGGAATCTAGTGGTGGAGTTTTATTTTAGCCCAGCCTAATGAAGACCAAAATTTCATTTTAACCCCTGTCAGCACATATAAATTTGAAACAGAACTTCAAAGCCTCTTCATATGCCCAGGCACAACACCTTCTGAACCAGTTTCAAATCACAGGCTTGTCATATCTTCTCTATTTATCTTCATGTAGGGGTGAGAGTGGGCGAAGAGGGATGGGTGAGACTTTGTGTCTGAGGTGACAAACACTGTTGTATTTGTTTCTCTCTAAATCCCTTATCAGGGGGGACCATCTACTAGAGGTTGCATAAGACTCAGAGGCTCAGCATGCGGAATGCAAAAGCCCTGGTTAAAATGCCAGCTATACCTTTAGATACTTGCATGACCTCCAGAGTGATCACTGCCTGCCTGCCTGACTGCCTGCCTGCCTTCCTTCCTTCCCTCCCTCCCTCCCTCCCTCCTTTGTGGTTCTGGGCATTGAATCCAGAGGCATCCTACCTCCGAGCTATACCCCCAGCCTGTTTTATTTATTTATTTTTTATTTATTTATTTATTTATTTATTTATTGCGGTACCGGGGAATGAACGCAGGGGCATTCTACCTCCGCGCTATGCCCCTGACCCTATTTTTTATACTTTATTTTGAAACCGGGTCTCACGAAGTTGTGGAGGGCCTCACTAAGGAGAGAGAGAGACAGACAGACAGACAGACAGACAGACACAGAGAGAGAGAGAGAGAGAGAGCTGAGGCTGGCCGTGAACCCGGACCCTCCGGTCTCTGCCTCCCAAAGTACTGGGATTACAAGCATGAGCCACCACGCCCGGCTCCCAGCCTGTTTTAAATGTTGCTGTTGTTGTTGTTTTGAAACAGGGTCTTGTTTGGTTGCTGAGAATCTCGCTACATTGCCGAGACTGTCCTTGAACCTGAGATCCTCCTATCTCAGCCTCACAGTTTTTTTCCTGTGTGTAAATATGGATGAAGATCTGCCCTCATAGGATTGCCTTAGTGTTAACAAAAGTGGTTTCTCCATCTTTTTCCTTGGTTTACACGTGTGCTACAGGCCCAGATCCATCCAAGAAAAAAAAAAAAAAAAACAGTTGTTTTTCAGCTTCTCAATCATTCTCTGAATGTGATTCCATCCAAAGGAGAGGATGGCAGGTAGAGGAGACCATCCTTCGAAGCCTGGGTTTGCGCCTGTAGAGTCTTATTGGCTCAGTGAGTCTGATTTGCAGTGGGCTACAGGCTTTCCATCTCTGCGAGAAGGCAGCATCCCCGGGAGCAGCCTGCTCCGAGGCTGGCCTGGATTGGACTTCCCAGCATCGGTGGCTTCCTGTTATTTCTTGGTGCTCACGGTGTTAGCAAGTGAGCATTCAGCAAGTGTGAGCCCACTCGTTACGTTCAGAAATAGTTTGGGCAGAATTTACATCTGGGGCAGCCCCATCCCTTGATTTTCAGTTTGCCTCCTGTTCTGCTGTGTGAGAGCTCCAGCTCCATTTATAGCAGGCTTATTGACTTTATTTGCATGCGTACATCAGGGAAAGGCAGAAAGCTCAGGTGCATAAATTAGACCAGAAAGTGGTCTGTCCATGGCTGCTAAGCTAATCTATATTAGCATGTCATTTATGCCAAATACTAATGGTTTCATGTTGACATTGGACAAAATGGTGCCTTGAAGAGCCATGGTTTTATGCCACCCAGGCCTCCCCATATGTCAGTCTCCCTGCTATTTGACACAAAGGAACACACACACACACATGCATGCACAAATATTTGCATATTTGCAAAGGTGTAGGGGATGGTGAAAACAATTGATTGGCAAAATCTCTCTCTCTCTCTCTCTCTCCCTCTGTTTTCCAGAGAAATTGGCAGTTGAATATAAACGAGGCTTGTTCAAATGGAAAACCTTCCTCGTGAATAATTACAGTGAATTCAACATAAGCCTCTTCTCAATAAATTTCTTTTATTTGGGAAATTTTAATTTCTTTTAAAAAACAGCCAAAATGGAAATAAACAGTAGATTAAGAGAGAGAAGTTAAAAAGTTAAATAACTGCAGATTTTTTTGTCCAAGCTGCAAGGACTAGTTTGTTTGCAGATCACATTTGAGGTTTCTGTTGTGGAGAGACAAATAGCAATTTCACCCTACATAGAGCTTCCGCAATCCTATGCAAACTGCAAATACTGAATTCCCTTTCTTATTCTTTTTCTCAACTTATATGAAAACTTTCTCTCCTTTCAGCTAAAAGTTTCCTAGAAATAATAGTCTCAGGGGATCAGTAAGATCAAATTGATGGCTACTGTGGCATGTCTGTGGTAAATTTCTGGTGATAATATTAAGACTATTTTAGAGATTTATTTAATAACCTACAAGATTTTAATCAGGCTCCAGGCATGAATAAGGACTTCACTATTAAAAACATGGTATGAATAAATGAACACATATATAATAATGTATTCACAAGAAACCATTTCCTAATTATTTGTTTTCATATTTTCTAGTTTATCTGATATTTCAGGCTCTCACATATTATGTAAATATAAATATGTAGCCTGCTCACAGAGGGAGAGGAGTAATTTATTTGGGGAGAAAAGTAATACATTCTGACTTAATGAATGCTGTACCTCTGAACCTTCCTGTAGAGAGAGTGGGCTGATAAAAAAAGTTTTTGTAATTCATTTGCATTTTAGATTAGATGATAGATTAGCATATCCCGTATAAAATTCTACTTAAATGAATGAGCAGATTTAGCCGATATGAAAATATTCCCTGTATATTGGAGTAATGGGTTCTTAGCTTCAGCAGTGTTGATGTTGGGGACCCAATGACTTTTTAGTGGGGCTGCCCGGTGCATTACAAACATTGAGCTGTATCTGCAATCATCACTCTCTAGATACTAGCGGCAGCCTCCCACTGCCTACCCCAGATAGGACAACTAGAAAAAAATATCTGCAGATGTGGTCAAATGCTACCCAGGTTGCAAAATTGCACCTGATTAATAACCGCTGGAATTCCCCTCTCAAACTGAAAATGTGGGTATTTTTCTCTTTATTTATGCAAATGATTAATGACTCCTCAATGGGATTTGTTCAGTATATAAGAAAGTGGCCTTCCCCATGGATACTTAGCTAATGTGTTTCTCGTGCATTTCACCCGCTACCTGTGCATTCACTCACTTCACCAACCTGTGATTCAGGTTGGAAGAGGCAAGCATCTCATTTGTTCCTTACAAAACCAAAGGGTGTTAATAATTCTTCTTTCCCTTAGTGGCTCATTCACTTAACAAGGATATCAGAGGCACCTCTAATAGGCTGAATATTGTTATAGATTCTAAAGATATCTCAGTGGCCAAAACAGGCTAAAGTGAAGAGAGGAACAAAGTTATGTCATTTGCAGGAAAATGGATAGAACTAGAGAATATTATGCTAAGTGAGATTAACCAGTCTCAAAAAGCAAACATTGTGTGTTTTCTGTCCTATCTCAAAGCTAGAAAGAGACTGAATAGCAAAAGGAACTTTGGATAAAGGAGTAGAGACTCCAGTGGAGAGATGGAGAGGGTTTAAGAGAGGGATCAGGGGGGTAGGAGACATGATGAAGGTAACAGTTTAAATAATCCTATATACATATACAAAATTATCAATATCAATCTCAATTACATGTACAGAGAGTGGGGTGGGATTCCGAGGGAAGCATACCAAGTATTGTGGGCATGTATGTTCCAATCGCTCTATACCTCATTTTGATATGTATTTACTATGCATCAATAAAAGTATATTTTAAGCCGGGCATGGTGGCGCACACTTGTAATCCCAGTACTTTGGGAGATGGAGACTGGAGGATCCGGGTTCGCAGCCAGCCTCAGCTCTCTCTCTCTCTCTCTCTCCCTGTTTCTCTCTCTCTTTCTCTCTCTCTCTACTCAGTGAGGCCCTCTGCAACTTCATGAGACCTGGTATCAAAAAAAGTATAAAAAATAGGGCCGGGAGTGTAGCGCGGAGGTAGAATGCCCCTGGGTTCAATCCCCGGTACCGCAAAAAAAAAAAGTATATTTTATAAAAACAGGCTAAAGTCTTTGCTTTCATAGAGTTTACATGCTGGAGGCTGAGAATGGGGACAGGGATGATGAAGGGGGAAAAAGCATCAATAAATTATCTAATAAATGGGGCCAGAGTAAGAGGAACATGGAAATTAGTAAAGGAGGTGCCCTAACTCAAGTGGGGAGGTCCAGGTAGACTTCACTGAGCAGGTGGGCATTTGAGCAAAGACTTCAGGGAGGAAAGGGAGTGGGCCAGGCTGGGAGTGGGACTTCATAGCAAAACTGAAAGAGACCCTGAGGAGGAGGCACATTTGGGAGTTTTGGAGCAGTGGCAGGCCAGGATGGCAGTGGCAGCTCATGTCAAGGGAGCATCCTAGGAGGTTAAACCACAGGAGCAGTGAGGGACGAGGCCACGTGAAAACTTATGGTCTCCACAAAGAATCGGGCTTTACCTAAAAGGAATGTAGACCCCCTGGAAGGTTTGAGCAGAGGGGTGACATGCAGTTGCTTGTTTTAAGAGGTTTAACCCTGCTGTAAAGTAGAGCACAGACGCCAGGAAGCTGAGGACAGCAGCTGACAGTCCAATTAAGATGCTAGTACTGTGACCTAGACTGGTGGAGAAGGTCAAATGGACAAGGCAGAATCACGAAGAGTGGCAGGTGGGTGAGAAAGAGAAGGAACAAACTTGATAGTGAGGCTTTGAAGCCTTCTTCCTTCCTAATGCACACGGCAAGGTGCCAGAGTTCACATTAGTCAATGGATCCCCTGTATCTTGGTGAAACTGGAAGTCGGCATCATCTCATCTGAATATCCTCTGCATGATGCAGTTCACAAGTGCTGGCTGCCTTCCAGGGAGGCAAGAAGGTGAGGAGTGGGCTCTGGAATAAGTGGCTCTTCTTCAGGAGTAGCCTGCTTCCATCATCTCTACTTCTACTTTTCATTCATTCATTTTGTAAACACATATGGACCCACTAGGCTGTGAACCTCAGGATCCCGGCAGGCCCATCAGAGATAGAGCGGATTGTTAAAGGGATCGAAGGGGATGCGAGTGCACTCTTCTGGGTTTGCAGACATCCCTTTTCTTGGTGTGTCCTTACATGGCAAAGACCAGAGGGAGAAAAGAAGCAAGCTCTGTTGTGTCTCTTCTTAAAGGACACTAAGTCCGTGATGAGAGCTCCACTCTCATGATCTAATCGTCTCCCAAGCACCCCCCCCTGCTAATTATCACATCGCAGATTAGGGCATCAGCATATGGATTTTGAGGGTGCACAAATGTTCAGTCCATAACACTTCCCTCTACAACCCTGTTCTATTTCATACTAGGACTGTATTCCCACCAAGAACACCCACATCTTAACATAAGGTGATTTAAACTCCCCATGTGTTGAGTACCTCAATGATCCATGCAGCGATGGATGTACCATGCTGCAGATGTCACAGCTTCTGCTCCTAGAGTCAGCGCATCCCGTGGTCTTTCCATTAGAAACCCAGCTTCCTATGCTTGTGCTATGATCAGGAATTTGGCAAACAAGTTCCCACACAGGGGGTCATTTGTCACAGGGGTCCTTTTTCTTTTGCAATCACATCATCACTCGGTGAGCACATTCTAATTAGAGAATGAGCCACACTGTAAATTTTATGCTAAACAGTGACATCTGATGTTTGCTTTACTTGGTTTTTATTTTTTGTATTTACTGTATTTGTTTTAAAAATGCTCCAGGCAATGTACCCTATGTGAATATATTGACAGAGATTTTCTTCCGTAGTGTAAAAAAACCGGCACACTTACTTTGTTATAAATCAAGAGAAAATACAAGTTGTGCTGGGCATGGTGGAGAATGCCTGTAAACCCAATACTTGGGAAGCTGAGACAGGAAGATCTCAGGGTTGAGACCAACCTCAGCAACCTAGTGAGACTCTCAGCAACTTAGCAAGAACCTATTTCAAAATATAAAATAAAAAGAGCTGGGGATGGAGTTCAGAAATAGAATTCCCCTAGGTTCGATCCCCTGTTAAAATAAACAAAATGGATAAGACACTATTTGATGGAAGTCTATAAAAATTCACAAGGAAATGCTTAGCCTCAATGTACACACACCAAAACCCATGGGTTCACATACCAATCCCCATTCAGAATTGTTTAGTAGATGATATTTGTGCCTTTGAGCACCAAACATTTCTATTAGGTACTAAATAAAAGGAGACCCAGCTTACTTTAGCAAGACTTTATCTAATGGGACACCAAAACATACATGGAGAAAAAGAAAATAAGTTGTGTACCCTGTGCACTCTTCCTGGATCAGCCAGGCAGGGCCTTGGAATCTGAAATTCCTAACTAAGAGTCCGGCTGCCTGTCTCTTCACTTGTGATGCAGATTGTTCTCCAGGGCTGGAGGATGGTCCAAGGGACCACATCACCTGTGCCTCCTGTCCCCTGGCTTTGCTTGGATACAACTAATGGGAGGCAGTGTCAGGAGCCAGGCGAGAAGTGGGTGCTTGTTCTCACAGACCCTGTCTCCAAGAGTATGGCTGTGAAGGAATTAAAGATGGCAGAATAGATGAAGGCAGTGCATTTCAGTTGCTCCAAGACTCAGAACTCAACCAGCAGAAACACTGCTTCTCAGCAAGAGAAAAAAAGGAGTCAGAACTCAACAAAAGAAAGACAGTAAAAATGTAGTTGAATTGTTAGCAGCACAAAGAGCAGAAGACTGAAAAGAACTCCAAGCATCTCATCTGGTGAGTGGAGAGCTGAGGTGGGAGCCATCTTGGTGAGCCCTCACAGGAGCTGGCAGCTGCCTGAATCTGGCAGCTCATGGAGATGAACGCCAGTAAAGAAGCTAAATCTTGTCAAGCGAGAGATTGCAAAGAACCAAAATGAAGAAGCAATCACATTCTTTTCTCCACATTCAAAAACCTAAAGACCAAAAGCCTCCAGACCATCCAGCCAAATCATCCAGCAAACTCCTGCAGCTATAGGTAAACTCCTTGGGACTGAGAAACTACAGATCCTTCCTGCAGGGACCCAAGTGGCAACAACTGGCCTCATCAAGACCCCATGAATCTCCAGTCCACCCAACCAAACCACCCAGTGAACTCCCGTAGCTGTAGCTAAACTCTTCAAGACTAAGAAACTACAGATCCTTCCTGTGAGGACCTGAGTGGCTACAACCAGGCTCATCAAGACTGTGAGTTTACAAACTGTCTCAGTGGGAGTCTGCATGGCTGCAAGGACTTATATGGCAATGACAAAAATAATGGGGTCTGTGAGGGTGCAAACAATCCCTGCAAAAGTGGAGGCAGGGGCTACAGTCAGACACAACAGAAATGAAAATTAGCAGAAATCTCTGGGGACATTCAGGCAGGACGTAGAGTCAACAGTCTGCTCCAACCCTGTGGGGTCTTCAGCAATCACCACAGAATGATCAGCAGTGGTGTCTTTGGGGATAAATAACTCAGCGAGCTGTGCTGCAGGTTCAGAAACCTATAAACTCTCACGAGCAGAGTTTGGGTACCACAAGTACCAAGACTGGCAACCAGAAAGGTCTCACATGATCGCAGCTCCCAGAGAAGCAGTGGTGTCCCTGGGGCTAAATAACTCAGTTATGCACACCCCAGGTTGGGAACAGTACAATCTCTTCCCTGGCAGAATTTGTCACCTGCAAGCAGGGCATCCAAGGGCCAGAAGCATTTCATATAATCACAGCTGCCAGATCAGCAGTGCCGTCTTCAGGGCAGTTTATCTCAGACAGTAACACCACAGGCTAGAAATGCTACAATCTCTTGTCTGGCGGGGTTTGGCCTGGTGATCATGGAGGCCTGTGGCTGACAGGTAGTTTCAAGTAATAGAAACCAGCAGAGCAGCAATGGTATCCCTGGGGCATAAAAACTCACCCAAGTGGGACACAGGCTCAGAATGTTATAGTTGTTGGCCCTGCTGAGTTTGGGCTCTGACAGCACAGAGGCCTGCTGCCATTCAGAGGCTGCTGCTTGCCTGCACTGGATAAGTACTATAACCTATTAAAGAGGTTCGGTTCTGGATGACTAATTAAAAATTCTGATTATCTGAGACAAATAAATACCCCCAACACAGGGCTTGTTATAAAGGGCCAAGAGATAGACATAGGACTTCCACACAAAAAGGAAGCAGATGCCAACACAACAGAGATACAAACCTAAGAATCCTGAAAATATGAGAACAAAGACCAATGAGGAAACAATAAATGCCCACAACTCCACAACAATAGAAATAACCAATACAATACTGCAGCAAATGCCAGAAGGGGAATTCAAAATTTTGATTTTCGATATGATAAAAGTGCTTAGTAATGAAATCAGAGAAACAACATATCAATAAAGAAATTGGCCAGGCATGGTGGTGCACGCTTTTAATCTCAGTACTTGGGAGGCTGAGATAGGAGGATCGCAGGTTTGCATCCAACCTCAGCTACTTAGTGAGGCCCTCTGCAACTTAGTGAGACCCTGTTTCAAAATAAAGAATAAAAAACAGGGCTGGTGGTGTAACTCAGAGGTAGAATGCCCCTGGGTTCAATCCCCAGTACTGCAAAAAAAAAAATTGATAGAATAAATTGAGGCCCTAAAAAAATCAAAAAAAGGCCATGAGCAAAATGAAGGACACTATAAATGAAATAAAGTCCTGAATAGAAACCACCACTGACATACTAGTCCACATGGAAAATAAAGTCTCACTCTTCAAAGACATCTCATTCAAAACTGAACACACAGTCAACAACACAGAGAAGATAATGCAATATAACTAGAATATTCAAGAAATCTGGAATATTATGAAACGACCTAACTTATGAATAACAGGCATTGAGGAAGGCATTGGAAACTACTTCAGAGAAATAATATCAGAGAATTTCCCACACATGGGAAACAAGATGTACAACTATGTACAGGAGACATTCAGAAACCCAAAAAGACAAGATCAAAGACTTCCCCAGGCCACATTATAATCAAAATGACTAACAGAGATCAAGGAGAAAATCTTAAATGCATCAAGAGCAAAAAGATTGGTAACCTTTGGGGGAAAAACAATAAGAATCTCTCCAGACTTCTTAACCTAAATCCCAAAAGTCAGGAAAGGCTGCTATGATGTATTCCAAACCCTGAGGGAGAAAAATAAACAACAACAACAACAAAAACTTCCAACCAAGGATACTCTATCCAGCAAAGATATCTTTCAAAATCGACAGAGAAATAAAAACCTTCCAAGAGAAGCAGAAATTAAAAGAATTCATGACTGCCAAGCCAGCACTAGAGAAAATACTTAAAGAAATAAAACTCAAAGAAGATACGAGAAATAAATAATAGATAAAGATCAGTAAACACTCTTCAGACCTAAAGAACATTACAAATCAAATGGATCTAATAGATATCTACAGAATATTCCATCCAACAACAGCTGAATACACATTCTTCTCAGCTGTTTATGGAATCTTTTCCAAAATAGACCATACTCTGTGTCACAAAGTAAGTACCAGAAAAATTTTAAAAAGTAATATAATTCCTTGCATCTTATCAGATAATAATGTAATGAAAGCAGAAATCAACAATAAGAAGGCCAAAATAAATTACATAAATACATGGAAATTAAATGATACATTTTTGAATTAGGACTGAATCATAGAAAAAAATAAGGGTAAAATGAAAAAAATTCTAGAGTTAAATGAAAATAGAGACAAAAATATACCAAATTCTATGGGACATTTTGAAGGCAGTTTTAAGAGGAAAATTTACAGCATTGGGTGCCCACATAAGAAATACAGAAAGCCACCAAATATACAACCTAATGACACAGCTTGAGCCCTTTGAAAAACGAGAACAAATTCCAAAACCAGTAGAAGGCAAGAAATAATTAAAGTCAGAGCAGAAATCAATGAAGTATAGAATAAAAAACAATATAAAAGATCAACAAAACAAAAAGCTGATTTTTGAAATGATTAACAACAGTGGTAAACCCTTAGCCAACCTAACCAAATGAAAGAGACAACTGACTCAAATTACTAAAATAAGAAATGAAAAAGTAGACATTACCACAGACAGTGGGGAAATACAATCATTATAACTATTTTAAAATTTATTCTCCAATAAACTGAAAAACATAGTAGAAATCAACAGATTTCTAGACACAAACAACTTACCTAAATTGATCCAAGAGAATATAGAAAACCTAAAGAGATAGAAACAGCAATAAAATTTCCAACTCTAGTTGGCTTCCTGGCTGAATTCTTCAAAACCTTTATAGAAGAACTAAACCCAAACCTTGACAAATTATTCCATGAAATAGAAAGAGATGTAATTTTCCCAAACTCCTTCTATGAAGAGAGTATTCCCTTAATACCAAAACCAAACAAAGATACGTCATTAAAAGAAACTTACATACCAATATCCTTGATGTAATTGCTATTAAAATATCACTGTCTTTCTTCACAGAGCTAGAAAAAAATCAGTCCTAAATTTCATATGGAATAACAAAAGATCCAAATAGCCAAAGCAATTGTCAGTAAAAAGAAACATGCAGGTGGTATCACAACATCTGACTTCACAGTATACTACAGAGCTGTAGTCATAAGAACAGCATGGGATTGGCTCAAAAGCAGTCAGATAGACCAATGGAACAGAATAGAAGATACAGAAACAAATACACACACATACCGCCAATTGTTTTTTTTTTTTTTTTTTTTTTTT
>PVJS01032140.1:0-22966 GCA_004027185.1 Glis glis | reverse complement strand
CGACTATGTGTATATATGTGAATATACCAACGTCATTGCAGTACTCTGTATTGGGAAGGGGTAAATGGGGGGGGCACCAAATGCTGAGTGCTTGTATGTCAATGTCAAGATGATTTACATTATGATGTGAGACTATAAAGCACCAATAAAAGCACATTTAAAAAAGAGCAATCCAGGTTACATTTTTAGGAAATTGATAAACACCATAGCATTGCAATTTTAAGAAAAATCCAATGTGAATTTATGAAATCATTGATAAAACATCAAGAATTGTTGCCCAGATATGTCCCAGGATATGTCTCACTCTGTAAAGTGAAACTTTAAAGAGTTTTTTTAAAAACAGAAATGCTGATGAAATAATGACAAGTGAAATTACTACAGTCCAGATGCTTTTCTCAGATAGGCACAGCGAAGATGTGTGAGTCCTGGAATAAACTTTAGAGAATATGCCTTCTGAAAATGCATATGCAACAAACACCTACTGTGTGTCTTCTCTGTCCCAAGCCCAGAACTTACAGGGATCATATTTTAGCTTCACAGTTATTCACTTACTGGTTTTACAGGTCCACAAATGGCAGCTTCGAAGGTTACGACTTTCCCAAGGCTGCACAGCTCCCATGATCGCTGGCACCGCTGTGTGCCAGCACCTTCCATCCAGATCTTATTTTAAAAACTCTTTTCAGTATTGCATTTTCCTGAAAAGATAATTATCTGCTTTAAATGGGTACTGATTTATCTTAAATGTAAATTCATATAATATCAGACTGCAATTCTTACCCTTGCTACTAATTCACAAAATATTTAAGCTATGCATTCAAGTATTTTTGCCTCAAGTTCATATCAAAAGCATGAACATTCATTAACAAGTCAAAATAAAAATGAATTGGTACCAGAAGAAAAAGATTCTTCCAGTAAGTTTCATAAAAGTTGCTTTAAAATTTAGCACTCAAAGGATAATCAAAAGAACCGGCATTGTATATTCAGATTCCAATTCCCTTGTCTGTTTGAAATGTGGTCAGAAAAAAATGCCTGAAAGGAAATTTTTGTAATTATTGTGCTAACAAGCTCCAGTATTCACCATGCTAAGGGAATGCAACAAAACTGTAAGTAGTAGACTTTCGAAGTCCAAGTTATTTTCCCAGCATTACCAGCGTTCTAATGGTCCCTCGCAAGCAATATACCAGGATGTTTGTAAAAGCTTTGCAAGCAGTAGTGAGAAATGAATGCTTTTTATCACTACTAAAAGAGGAAGCCACTGAAAGAGGTTTAAATATTCAAGGTAAAACATACATAACAATCCTGACTTCCACAATATCTCTTTTTATTACCAGAATTTATTATGTATGTATGTATGTATGTATGTATGTATTTATACTAGGGATTGAACCCAGGGGCATTCTACCTCCGAGCCACACCCCAGCCCTATTTTATTTTTATTTTGAAGCAGGGTCTCGCTAGCTTGAGAGTCTCGCAACTTGCTGAGGCCGTCCTTGAGCCTGCAATTCTCCTGTCTCATTCTCCCGAGTACTGATATTAAAAGCATGTGCCACCATGCCCGGCTTAGCAGAATTTATTAAAAACAAGGGTATTTGGTATTGGAGAAGGAAAACAAAGTTGAGACAATTTTTGGAATGTGAACACAAAATACAGCTTTTATGGTTTTAAGACAACATTTTGCTCCGTGATTTTTTAAACTTCAACATTTTTAGTACTTATTAAAATGAAATTGGCTATGATCAATATTTCTATTTAAAATATTATTAATAGCTTTTTTATTATTTCACAAATTACCCTAAGTAGATTCAATTATGCTGAGCAGTCAAGAAACATTTCCAAATGCATGGACATTTTTGGTTAAAATGTTAAGTGTATTTTTTGTCACATTGTGTTCATTGGAATACAGAGTGAAGTAAAAGTGAAATTTGTCCTCCTGCTGTCAAGATGTTCCATTATTCGGTTCAATCTTAAACGTTTGCACTGACAATGCCAACTATTTTGTTTTTATGTGTCTCGATTTTTTAAAGAATAGGTATAGATGTTATTTTCCATTACGACTTCCCACATTTTCATCCACTTCCATCCACCTTTGTTGCATATTATGGGCAAATAAATGACTTTTGCAACAAAAGACTCCATAAAATATAAAACAAATGAAATATTTTGAGAACATATGTGAGAAGCCATTCAAAATGTAAAGTATGTATTAAGTATTTGAATCATTTAAAGTATCTTTATAAATTAACAAAATTTTAATATTTGATCTATATAATCTAGGAAATTTAATGAACAGAAACCACAATGGTCAATTTATATACAAAAGTATCTCAATATCACTAGAAGTTTCATGAAAAAATTAAAATAACAATGACATACTCTCACTTGTAAAAGCAGAACAGCTTAAAGTTTGAGTAAATTAAACTTTGATTTATGGAATAAATTGATATGACCACTCTCAAGAGCAATTTGGAAGTATTAGTGAATCTGTTCCCACAATATAATTTTTAGATATCCATCCTATGTAGATATCTAGAAATACAATTACACAAAGAGGCCTGAACTGTAGTATTATCCATTGAATAGCTTTTAATAGCAGAAATATCGTAGCAACCTACATGCCTACTGACAAGAGAATGGCTATACAATTGTGCTATTCTCCTACTATGAAATATTTTCTCATAGTTGACCAAAATAGCTGGATCCATATAAACTCTGCTGCTAAAACACATCGTGAAAAATAAAAAAATAGCCTATTACAACATATAACCTTTAAAAACACCCGCAGGCAGGGTAACACTGTTTGCATGGGTATGTGTATACATTGAATGTGTCTGGAAATGTCAGAGTAAATTGATGTATGTGATCAGCTCCAGAGAACCAACATGGTGGGACAGGAACTGCATTGGAAGCTAAAAATATGAACCATCCACTGGAGGAGATTCTGTCTTGTTTATGCTTCTTCGTATGCTCATTAGGTAATGGAACACTCATTTAAAAACAAAATGAAATTCATACCACAGACTTGCAGCACAGGTTTGCTTGAAGATGCCACTGTGGCTCAGGTGTGGCTTCTTGCCCAAGGCCTCCTGCATTGGGCTCTTGCTTTGCAGTGTAGTGATGTTGAGAGGTGGTGGGACCTCTGAGAGGTGGGGCCTTGGGGGAAGTTGGCAGGCCATTCAAGGTGCTGCTCTTGGAAGGAACTGAGTTCCTGTGGAAGCCTGGTGCGTTCTCCTGAGAGGGTTGTCATGCAGAGAAAGCTGACCCCTCCTGGTCCTTCTGACTTCTTGTTTCGCAGTTTGATCTGTTATACTTGCTCCTGCCACAATGCCATCCACCAAGAGGTCCTCACCAGAGCCAAGTCAATGCTGGTGTTATGCCTCTTCACTCCAAAACTGTGGGCTAAATGAACTTCTCTTCCTTACACATTATCCAGCCTTGGGTATTTTGTTATAGCAATAGAAAACAGGTGTACATGTCCTTTGTACTATGCAAATAAATTGTGTCTATCTAATTGTCACTGTGGAATATGATATGCATGTATAGGAAGTAAAAATTATACAACAGAAAGTCAATGGTTATCTACAGTGGAGAAATACACTTGATTTTGAATTCCTAAATTCTTTTGTTGATTATTTATAACTCAAACTGACATCTTAATTTATGAATATTTAGCCAAATTATCTAAAACATCATATATAATTTGCAATATAATTTTACTGCTTTTCCCTCTAAAAGTCAAAAGCGTTTCTTGACTAAAAGAAACCAAACTTTATTCAGTCTAGCAATACTAATTATAGAATGAAAGCATTGCCCAGAATAAGGTCTTAACTCTTTGTCAGTTAAGTTATGTGCACTGGAAGAATTTAGCGATGACCTGCATTGCTTCAAATCAAGAACTATGTACTAGAAAAATTCCATGTTTTCCATTTACTGTAAAATTTGAATAAATACAATCTAAAATCAATGTCTGCTTCTAAATGTGAAATTAATGGACTATAATGATACACAGTTTAGAATCAGATTTAATTGTTTCAGGACATCCTTAATGTAACTGAAAATCTTTTTACCTTAGGAAGTACCATGTCCTAGTGCAATAAGCTCTCTGATGCTACAGTGAACTTATGGCCTCTCCAGTGGATGGTCAGGACATCCCACTTTCTCCTTGCCATTGAAATTTCCAGCATTGGAAAGATTAGTAGACTTGGGTTGTCTGATTGGGGAAACCACAGTTAGTATCTAAGTAACTTGAATTTAAGGTTGCTTTATCCTTGAGACAGGGTTTACAAGAATTCCTAAGTAGGGTCCTACTCTCAAGAAAAACCTTTTTGTAATACAGAAAACTGCAAACCTTGGATTTTCCCATAATACCAGTGAAGTCTTACCTGAGAATATCATGGAATTTTGAAACCAGACCAAAATGTCCAGGATAATTTTGCTGTACAGTGATTACTCTTTTCTTGGTACTTTTCTATTTTCTTTAATTTTGTTTCTCTCCAGTCCCTTTTATTTCTTTAAACTTTAGGCATGTTAATAGTATGTGGTCTCACTAACCTCTGATTTATAGTGAAGATATAAAATCACAGAAATCTGAACTCTCTGGATGATTTAAATGTTAAAAACATATGCAGACTGGAATGTAAAAGAGCTAATTTAGTTAATCCAATTAACTTCATAATGCAAGTGCAACATATCATTAATGCTTTTTCCTCCCATTTGTTTAATGGATTATCTAATTGGCTTAATATAAAAAAGTAAAACAGAATTAGAATCAAATGTTGAAAGATTTTATTAAGAAAGCACAGGAGAGCAAATAACACGGAATTCTGTAATGACAAAGCTAAGGCATGAATTGAGTTTGGCGTGCTTCTCAAATCTTTAACTAGATTTTTTTTCACAGAACTAAGCTATGTCCCTTGTGTAAACTGTTTGCAGAGCTACTTCTGATCTATCATGAGTTTCCTATGCAGGGGCTCAAAGGGCCTTAAACCCACCTTTACTTGAAGTCCAGGAATTTAAGCAAATCCAGTCCCCGATTATTACACCAATTTCAAAGCCTTTGCCTCTCTCTTGCTCCTTCCAGCCATCACCAAATGTAATATGGTATCCAGGATAGGGGTCTGTAAAAGAAAGTATGGTTTCAACTTGATGAGAACCACATGTATTTTTTTTAAAAAAAAGAAAACACTGAAGAGCTTCACACAAAAATGTTCTCAGAGGCTCTCTGAGTGAAAGGATGTTGGACAGTATTCATTGGCTTATGCTTTTTTTAAACTTTCTTTTATAATGTTATAATTTTACTGATGCATTGTAATTTTATATCTTGGTGAGGTTCAAAGTCATACCAACAAACATGCACACAGGTCTTGGTATAATTCCCTTCAGGTCCCACCCAGCTACCTACCCCTCCCTGTATATAGCAGTGAGATTTGTAGTGGTCCTTTCATGTATGGGCAGAGCATCATTTGAGCTATTTCTTTCATAATTTCTTCCTTTTCCCCTCCCCACCTTCCTCCCCCATCCCCTTCCACTCTTCTACTGGTCTCTCTTCTCAAGTATCTAAAGTTCCCTTCTGTTTCCCATTTTTCTCTCTAGCTTCCACTTATGAAAGAAAACATTTGACCCTTGACTTCCTAAGACTGGCTGATCTCACTTTACATAATGTTCTCTAGTTCCATCCATTTTTCCTGTATATGACATAATTTTGTTGTTCTTTATGGCTGAGTTTCTAAACTTTCTAAAATAAATGTGTATTATGTATTTTAAACAGAAATAAGAAAGAGAAAATCACACAGAACATTTAGAAGAAAGTTGGGTTTTGTGTTGCTTTGTTTGCAACCACCTTCCAATCAGCAAGGAGTGGAAGAGTAAGACAGACATGTGACAGTTGTCTCATTGTGAATGATTATGTTGTTACAAAGGCGTTGATAAACTATTTATAAATTAGGCATACCTTTTACAAAATGATCCCTTGCTAAAACATTTTCTGGGAGCTGTACAAAAATTCCGACTATAAAATCAATCATATTTAGGAAAATTACCAAGAAGAAAAGGCATAGATTAAAACATTACCATTTGAACAACTGACCAGGCAGGGCAAGTAACACCAGAATTGATTTTTTTTTTTTTTGCGGTACCAGAGATTGAACCCAGGGGCATTCTACCTCTGGGCTACATCCCCAGTCCTATTTTTATTCTTTATTTTTGAAACAGGGTCTCACTAAGTTGTGGAGGGCCTCACTAAGTAGCTGAAGCTGGCCCCGAACCCAGATCCTCCAGTCTCAGCCTCCCAAGTACTGGGATTACAAGCGTGCGCCACCACGCCCGGCTTCAGAATTGAATATGAAGAACTGACCTTAGTGATTATCATAAAAAATAGTCTCCCTCCACCACAGCAGGGCAACTTTCTGCATCTGATGTGACTTACCTGGAAGTCAGGCAGGTGGAAGGCCATGTCGACAAGCCCTGTGGCCACTGCCAGGTGAAGGAGCTTTCTTCAGGCATCTCAGCTGGAAATCTCTCAGCCTGAGGGATACCACATGAAAGGACATGTGAAAAGCAACATGATAAATACACCACAGCCTTGCATATCCATGTACATAGCAGCACAGTTTACAATAGCCAAATTATGGAACCAGCCTAGATGTTCATCAACAGATGAATGGATCACAAAACGTTGGCATATACACAGAATGGAATTTTACTCAGCCATAAAGAACATCAAAATCACACCATTTGCAGGAAAAATGGATGGAACTCTAGAATCTTATACTAAGTGAGTACACCCAATCCCAAAGAATGAGTAGATGTATATTCTCTCTTACATGTGGAAGCTAGAGAGATATTCAGAAATAACAGCAGCATCAGATAGACAAGACTCCAAGGGAGTGACTGAGGGGGATTAAGGAAGGAGGGGGACAAAGTCATAAAGAATGCAATAGTAGAAATAATGCTATGAATGTATACAACATTGCCAATTCCAATCCCAAAGACTTGCAGGGTGACGGTGGGGGGGACATGATGGGGAGGGCAACAAGAGTTGTGTGCATGTGTTTTTCTGACACTCTGTACCCCAAAATGATGTGAAATTACAATGCACCCAATAAATAAATGTTTCCTGAAAACACAAATGGGAATGTAGCCACTCATGAAAATTCAAGACATTTTACAAATAACACCTTTTCTTCAGTGTCTACTTTTGTACATTTCATAAATAAATAACTAAAGATGGAGATATTTTATAAGAAAAAGATGAAGGGAATCTACTTTATGATCCATAAACTCACAAAACCATTTCAAAATACAGGAAAGAAGAAAAATAACCAAGGTAGGAGCAAGGATTATTTTGTTTCTCTATTGCTATTTCTAAACCAAATGTTTAGTTCTCTGCCATTTTTAAACATCTCCCTCCTGGCCTACATGTGACAAAACTACTGTATTACGCAGCACCAAAGAGTTAAAAATATCATCACAGATAAATATGCAAATAATTTTGGCGTAAAATTTGCTTTGGTAAAATTAGAAATCATGTTTCTCTATTTATTTGTACAATACAGACTAGAAATAATTAAAATGAGAATTCCATTATAAGATTGGCAAGTTCAGCTCAGCTTATAATAAATGTGTTCCACAATACCCCTGAGTAACTGACTCTTCATATTTTAGATAATGCTAAATGTTTCTACTCAGGGGTTAGTTAGGTTCAGTAGTCTAGGAAATATACCCCAAATTAAATATCACTGTGAATCAATTTCCATGTCACCATGACATAGTCAGCTCTCTCGTGGGTGTCTGATTAGATGTCAGCAGTCTGGGCTCCTGGAAATCGGAGACAGCCCATGTGTTACCTTCACGATCAGGATATTCTTGAATTTACCTAATTATTATTTATAAATTGTATTTTTCTGAAGAGAATAGATCATAGGTACTGTCTTTAATTATAGATTCCTTTAAAATAAGTGCATGCATTTCTAGATCCCCTTATAATCACACATAAAAGAGAAATCTAGGGAAAGGCTCACGTGACACTCTTATGACACCTGCCTAAAGGTTTCTGAGGGGACGATTATAGTCTCTGACACCAGAAAAGCAGAAGAAGAATTGGATGGCACCTGACTCTTTCACACAGAACTGGTCTATATGGTTGGCATTTGCCTTAATACATGGTTTCAATAATATTACATGAAAGATTCCAATGAAACCGCATAATAACAGCAAGTCGATTCTGATGGAAAACATGAAAATAAACTGGGTTTTTTCCTTTACTTTCTTACACATTCGCTCAGACTCAACCCAATCTTTCACTTCTAGTCCCCCAGAGATGTAGAGACTTCTCCTACCAACACAAGCAATTCTTTAGGGGACAGGGAAACGTGTCCTATAATTGATTCAATTCCAACACTATCTAGAGGTAGTATCAGATCCTAGATTCCAACACTATTTATCTAGAGCTAGTATCAAAAGGTCAAGGGCTCAGTCCCAAAATGGTATTCCTCACCTTAGGGCTGACCAGCCAAAAACAGGGGTCCCACAATCCCCTCCTTGGTTTCAATTTGCTAGAGCAGCCCACAGTAAACAAAACAAAATGAAACAAAAAACTACTTACTTTTACTTATTCATTATAAAGGATATTACAAAAGGTACAGATAAATGGTCAAATGGAATCGATGGATAGGACAAGCACCGTGAGCATCCCATGGTCTTTCCGGGTATACCCTCTAGCACCCCATGTGTCTGGCAATCTGGAAGCTATCTCAACCTAGCCCTCTTGAGTTTCCAAGGAGGCGTCTACAGGTATGCAATATTGATCAAGTCATCAGCCATTGGTGATCCACTCAGCCTTCAGCTCCTCTTCCCTCCCCCAAACTCCCCCAAAGCTCCAGCCCCTCTCTTCACTGGTTCCCCAACAACCAGGCCCCATTCTGAGGCTATCAAGGTCCCACCAAGAGACACCCACTAAACAAAAGATGACACTGTCACTCAGGAAATTACAGAGGTCTTGAGTTCTGTATTTAGAACCAGGCCAAAGACCAAAAGATTCTTCTAGAACCCTGGTACCTACAAGGGTTTCAGAAGCTCTGTTGTAGACGCATGGGGTAGAGATCAATGTTTATATTTCTTATTGCATATTCCAGTGAAGTAGCACTAATATTAATGGTAAATTAATATGCAAAAATTATGTAAAAACATAAAGGACTGTCACTTTTAACATATCAATATATTAGAAATGCAAAAACATATATGAAATATTCAGTCTGAAGCAAAATCCTTTTGAGATATTTTCTATGTGAAAAACAACTTTATCTTATAGGTATTTAAATTTGTTTTATATGTATACGTTACATTTAATACATTTGTATTGTGCTGTTTATATTTATGTGTTTGCATATACATTATATTCATATGTTACATTTATATTTATGTATGTGTTTATGTTATATATTATGCTTATATTCATATTATATTTTAAATATAAAAATTTATTCTGTCCTTATGTATACATATAGACACATAAATTTATATTCAGAAATACACATACACAAATCTACCTATGATATTTTTAAAACATTTTCTGATTAAAGTATTATAAGCAGTAGAGTTTATTTGGGAATACATAAAAAGGATTTTCCCCCCACCAAAGGATACTAATGGAGATCAAAATCCTCAATTATCTCTAAACCCAACTAAGAAAAATTATTTAATAGCTAAGTAGTGTGAAAGTTTAAATGTTTATAACATTAAGCAGACTTAGAGCTTACTTTAGAAAATCAGCTGAGGCTGTAATGAGCTTGACTATGCTTGTCTTTTTAGATTGATGATAGTTATTTGAACAAACATACAAACAAAGCCTCCAGGCGGCTATTCTAGTCGACAGGAAAGCCCACTGAATCATTTCAAGATAAAACCATAGTGACTGTCTCAGGCCAGAGGTTATTATGGGAGATTTCTTTGTTTTAATCAGGATAAAATTGCAGCCTGCATATCATCATGTTAAGAACAGAGTTCTCATTAAGTCTTCGTTTTATTTTGATTCATTTAGCAAGTTGGAAAGCAGGTAACAGAGCTAAGTGTTGGTCATTGAAAAATGAAGATAGATATATATACACTAATATTTAAATTGTTAATACAAATCACTTTTTTGTGATTTTATAAGTACATCACGTACTTATTGCATAGCATATTCATTTAAAACTGCATCAATAACTGCTGGATGGCAACACAAAAAATGTACTATTTTTCTTAGTAACTTGATTCTCATATGATTCTATTCCCTGTCACCCTATCGCTTTAATTACAGGTGAGAGAGTAAGGCTCGTTCTCCTGTCCCACCTTCACCTACCTTGAAGCACAAATTGAAAATGGAATGATTACTTGGGATATTTCAATCTAAACTTCTTTCTGTCTTGCTCTCTCTCGGGAATATCTCATTTACTACTCCATATCTCTAAAATCATTTTAGAAATTGTCTTCAGGGCAATAAAGAATAAAAAAGGGATGAAAGCCCAGGAGCTGCAGATATTTAACATATAAATATGCTACTTATAAGCAAGAGAATTTTGCACTTTGAAATTTTAAGGTAGGTAATGGTTTAAGATAAGAGATGTACCCAAATGCTTTGAGGGACATAATACTCCAGAATGTTCTGCCTCAGAGAGTACTATTTCTGAAAAATCACTTTCATGGAAAGGGTCTATTTTGGCTCAGTGTTAAGTGACTGCATTTCCTGTTCACCCATCTGATACCCACAGAAATTCTAGTGTGAGAGAAGCCACAGCAAGCTTCAGTAAATATCCCAGAAGACATGTAAGGAAGTGGGCATCCATTTCTGCCTGAATCCATGAGTGTCACCTGGAACTTTGGGCAGTTGTCTGTTATCCCCAAGAAAGCTCATAGCTTTCTGAAAGCAAAGAGCTTAAATGGTTGAAATACCACATGGAGTAAACAGAAAGGAGCATTTCTCAGGAGTGAGAAGACAACGTTAGTCTACTGGATTCGAATTAAAACTCATCGGTAAACATGTGCTAATAATTTAAACCAATTCTATAAGCAAAATCCTTTCTGTTTGTCTTTGCAGTTAAAAAATAAATAAATAAAAACTGCATCTGATTTTCAGAACATGAATGACTAAGAAGTCATGGTAATGTTGAATGACCTTATGGAATTCCTATCTAAATAATCTTCAAATAGTTTCTAGGTTTTATTTTTTTCTAATTTGTTAACTACATAAAATACACATCTAGGATATTTGAAGCTTAATGCCAATGTATCCATCTTAGGAAATGCTGTCACCAGTTCCTCCAAAACTGCTCTGCACCCCCCAACCCTCAGCCCACCCCAGAGGTGGTAACTGCTACACAAGGCTCCATGAATATTCCCTGGAATTTCTTTTAAATGTCCTTAAGGTTGTTCTTCTCTATGCATGATTCCTAAACAGCATGTGGTTGGGAACCTTGATGTTAAAGCACACTTGCTGCTTTTTGGCTTCTGTCATTGCTTTTTTTCCTCCCTCCACATCAAGTTTTTGAGTTTGTCCAGTATTATGGTCAGATATAGATGTCCCCTGAAGAGCTCAGGGCAGATATATTTAAGCCATGAGAGTTGTAATCTCATCAGTCCATTACAGTGGATTTTTCTAGGTGGTATCCTAGGCCAGTGGGGGGTGGCTGAGGAAAGTGGGTCCCTGGGACTGTGGCCTTAGGGGCTGTGCTTGTGTCTTTGAATCTCCTTCTTGCTTGCTCTCTCTGCGTCTGGCCTCCATGATGTGAGAATAGAGCCCTACTCTCTCCCTCTCCCTGCTTCTTGCCACCATGCCCTGAGCTCCAGACCTCAGCCTCACAGAGACTGAACCCAGGATTTCCAAGAACTAGAGTCTCAGAATCAAAGTGACATATAATGCAGTCCCAGTCCAAGATGGAAAAGCCAGGAAACTCTCCGGAGAAATGATGGTGAAAGTCCAGTTTGAAGAGCTGAAGGCCGATATCTCAGGCAAGAGCAGATGCGCTTTCCTCAGGAAGAACCATGCATGAATTCACACAGTTTTCTCCTTTTTATCCAGATCCCACACCTATCAGAACAGTACTGCCCACATTCAGGGCAGGACTTCCCCCCCCCAGTCTGCCCTTACATAAGCCAATCATCTCATCAGCACACCCAATGTCATCACATAACCTTAGGCGTTTCATAATCCAGTCAAGTTGACGATCCACGTTAACCATCACAGTCAGGTTTATGTCTTCAGGTGTGATTCACCATTTTCCCTCTGAATTTATTATGTGAATAAGGACAAAAATCGCTTGTCTTTTGATGAACACTGGCCGTGATTTTCCTTGAGGCCATGATAACCAGTCCTGCCAAGCATATTTTTTTCCTATTTCTCCTGAGACTCAGAGGCACCAAAAGCTCCACAATTAATACATGAATGGCATCTTTCCTTCTCACAGAACTGGTATTTTAATTCTTCTATTCTATGGAAGAATTTACATAAAATTCTAATTCTTTCTTTTTTGAATGGCTGGTGAAAAATAACTGTAAGATCACTTAGGTTGAGTATTACTTTTTGGGAAGAAATTCAATGACTTTTTAAAAATTTTGATAATTGTGCGACTTGACTCAAAGTCAAGCATCTTGCAAAGAAGACTCGGGTACACTTCATTGGAATTTATGGAGCATGGTCTCTGCCCCTAAGGTTCTTCACAACTGAGTTGGGGCAGACCACGACCACAGTGGCAGTGTCGAGGCCCATCCCATCTCCAGTGTGGCAGCTGAATTTCTCCCTTGATTTCAGTGCCCTCTCTGTGCACGCCTGTGGCAGGCATCACTAACTGATAAGGAACTTAGTTTCTCTGAACCCAGACGGGGAGCACTGCCTCTCAACACCAGGCTGTGAGTAGCCACAGCCTGTTCTAATGGAGCATGTATTCTCTTCCTTATTAGAATTTTGCAGAAACTCATCTCGTGTTTTAATTATAATTTTGTCATACATATTTTTCTAAAAATCTCAATTTATTTTTTTCTATAGTAATTAGAATAGTTATTCCCAGTTTGCATTCTACCACTGCTGGTGAGTTACAATAAAGTTTTCTTCTCTAAAAGGCTAACAGAATCAAATGAACCATTGTTTAATTGTTCGCTGTTTTTGGGGGGGTGGTTGTGGGGACACATTTGCCTTTCTTCTTGTTTTCTCCACTTACTGATATGTGGTTTTGTGTCTGACATTAATTAAGGAAATTTTCAGTCATTATTGTTTTGAATATTTGTTCTATTCCTTTCTCTCTTCTCCTTTGTGTATTCCCATTGCATAAATGTTACACCTTCTGTAGTTGTCCCACAGTTCTTGGATATTCTATTTCATTGTTTAGTCTTTTTGTTTTTCTTTGCTTCTCAGTTTTGGAAGTTTCTATTGACATATCTTCAAGTTCAGAGATTCTTTCCTCAGCTATGTCTAATCTACTAATAAGTCTACTTGCTAGCTTCACATTACTACTATAAAATACCTGGCATGGGCTCCTTATGAAGAAAAGAGAGATTTACTTCGGATCATGGTTCTGGAGTTCAAGCAGACAGTCCTAGCAACTAGAGTGGGACATCCCAATGATTTGTGCCTTTGGCAAGAATGGCCTACCATGGCCATCAAAGTAGGAGAATATATTGGAGTATTCACATTTCAAGCTAGGAAGCATGGAGAGAGAGAGAAAGAAGAGGGGGGATAAGCCCCATGATCCCTACAATCTCTTTGAAAGTTTGTCTCAGAGACTATGGGCTTCCTATGAGATCTCATTTCTTGAAGGTCTACAGCAACTCCTAAACCTTCACTGGGGACCAAGCCTGTACATGTGGCCTTTGGGGAATATGTGCCCAAGCCACAGCATCCATCAGGGGCATTTTCCATTTCAGTCACAGTGCTTCTATTTCTAGAATTTAATTTCAAATGTCTCTTAGAATTTGCAACTCTCTTCTTAGATTGCCCATCTATTCTTGGATGCTGTCTACTTTTCCCACTAACATCCATGGTGTGCTAGAGCTGTTTTATATTCCTGGTCTTACAGTTACAACATCACTGCCACATCTGGGTCAGATTGAGGTATTTTCTCTGGTTCTCAAAACTGTACATTCTGCCTTTTAGTATACTTTGTAATGTTTTATTCTTCAAAGACTAAAATCATGCATATGGACTGTCTTCTGCAGCAATTTCTACTTCAGGATTTCTGCTTGAAGATTTCTGCTCCGGCAAATTGTGATTTCCTTTCCCTGCCTGTCCATCTCTCCATCTGTAGAAGTGGTTTGACCTGCAATCTTGCTTCTCTGATGGGTCTAAGTATTGTTAGTTTTTGGTCAGTCTGACCAGCTTTTCAGTTGGTAGAGTAGAATAACAACCTCTAAACTCATTACACATAAGACCAAAGGTTGTATCCATATTTCCTTTGAAGAACATAGGTTATAGTTTTGTTTGTTTGTTTGTTTTTTGTGTGTGACCTTACTTTTTTTGTGTTTCTCCTATGAAGCTCAAAATGACAGAAATTGTAAGTCTTGTACTTAGCAACATATACCTCATATTTATCTCAGTTCCAAGCACATAGGTAAATAGCTGTCAATATTTCAGGTTTCAGAAAAAAAGAAATAGATCTAGACTGTTCCTGTAGTTAATATATGTTACTATATTTTTGGTCATTATATTTTCTTGAAGATACTCTACAGAGCCATAGCTTTTAAAATACTACTAACTATAGACTGAAAGTACATTTAATTCCTGTCTATATACACTTTCATTACTGTTTTGCACTCATGGAACAATATAGTAATTTTTGTAATGTATGTCCAGAAACGACTGTCTCCTAGATTGTGTTTACTTGGAACACCACCAGGCAATGTGTTGTGATCAGTGCCTAAGGTTTAGGGTGCATTCAATTCCTCTGTTAACATTAATGGGAACTGCTAGGCTGCCTCTGTGCATGAAATACTAGACTCCCATCTCCAGGTATGTCCCCTTTGGGTTTGTATAGCTAATGTATGTCATAAGCACAACTACTTGGAAATCACATTTCACCTGTTCTGCCTGCAGATCTCAAATCAAATTGAAAGCGATTAATTGTGTTTACAACACGACTGCAAAGTGCATATGAAAAGCAAAATATGAACGTAATCTCTACTGTTTCTGAAGTAAAGTTTCAGCTGAGGAGCAGCAATTCTCAGAGTAATAATCCTTACAAATACACTAAACATACAATGGTAACAAATACAAATATGATCTTAAACATAATTAGACAGATAAATTGGCAATTATATTTAACTCCTAACATGTTACTGGACTATAGGATTAATTTTTGCAGATTAATTTATGATATTCAAATTGGATTCCATTTTCATGACTTGTTATCAGCAGACACACACTTTTCCTAAGTTAAAAAAATAGTAATTGAGTTGGGTGCACTCTTGTCATTCCATTTAGGAGACTGAGGCAGGAGAATCACAGATTCTAGGCTAGCGTGGGCCACTTTTTGATACTCTGTCTCAAAACAAAAAATTAAACAGACTGAAGGTGTCACTCTGTGGTAGAGCACCCCTGGATTCAATCTCCAGTACCACAAAAAGAAAAAAGAAAAATAACATTTGTTTCATCTCCCTGTCTCTTAGGGATTTAGTTTACTCTAGTAAGAACTAATTAGCACAGAGAAGGGAGAAGAGGTACCTGGTGGCTGTCCTTGGCAAAAGACACTGCTGACAGCAGAGAGGAGCCTCTGGACATGCCTGCCTATATCCGATGGGATGTGGTGGACTTGTATTTGGTCTGTGTATTGGATAGGGTTCACTAAATTAACAGAATTCACAGAATGAGTATATTTGAAAAAGGGATTTATAAGATGGGCTTACAGTTTGAAGCAATGTAGTCCCAGGTTCTGACTGCACGTGGAGAGTCAGAGGAACCAGTAGCTGGTCAAGCGGTCTAACAGCTGGAGTCTTAGGATCGGAGCAACCGCTAATTCAGTCCCAGTCCAAGACATGAAGATCAGGAAGCTCTTCAGAGAAACGATGGTGAAGTTTCAGAAACGGCGAAGCCGGCGGCCGATGATCTCAGGCGAGAGCAGATACGTTTTCCTTGGAAAGAGTCGCCTGCACCCTACGCGGCTTCTCCCTCTTTTATCTAAGTCCGCACCTATCAGAATCCTGCTGCCTACATTCAGGGCAGGGCTTTCTGTTTAATCTGCTGTTACACACCCAAGTCACATGATCTTGGGTGTGTCATGATCAGGTCAAGTTGACAACCTAGAATGACTATCACAGTCTGCAAGCATAGACAGTCATGGAATGCCTGCTAGTGCTATTTGCCAAGCACTCCTGAAGAAGATGGAGTAAAAGCCAGCTGTGGCACAGGCAGGCTGGCCCCCATGCTCACAGTCCCTGCATTCTAGCGGGGAGGGAAAGAAATCCAATGCATCAGGGAGCGTCACTCAACTCCTTTATGCTTTTAAAAGCTGAGAGCGCCAAAAGACTTTCATTTGTACGAGTTGTATCGCTGATATTTGCTGTAGTAAAAACTGACACTGAGACTCTTTAAAATATTATTTACTTATTTATAAATAATAAAGTTACTACATGTTAGCTTGAAAGTATTTTTATGGAAATACTTTTTAATAGCAAAAGCAATCAATGAGAAGTGTGGCATTGTTTGACATTTTTGCAAATCCTATAATATCTACTTTCATAGAAAACAAGTGGATTCTCCTACGTGTGTCTGCATCAAATGCTGTGATAATGTGGTTTTGAATGGAGTACCAAAAGAAAAGATATCTCAGTGTTACAATTAGATATAGAATAGCCCCTTAAAGAGCTCATAAATTGGTATTTGGAGCTGATGTAATTGAGTCATGAGGGTTGTAATCCCAGAAGTGGATAAATCCATTGTAATGGATTTACTTGGGTGGTACCCCATAGGCCAGTAGGCGGCTGGAGGTGGGTCCCTGGGGGTGCGGACTTGGGGCTTATATAAAGGGTTCTTCTTCCTCCTGCTCCCTCTCTCGCTTTGGCCTCCATCATGTGATGAGCACAGCCCATGTGCTGTCCCTCAGCCTCCCGCTGCCGCCGTGCCCTGAGATCTGAGGTCCCCAGCCTCACATGGACTGAGTTCAAGACTGTAAGAAAATAAATCTTCTTTCCTCTAAGTTATGTGGTCATATATTCAGATTATGGCTCCAAGAATGCTGACTAATACACTCAGAGAAGGCAGAAATATTTCAGCATTCTTCTTTGATACTACACCAAAACTCTACAGGTGGTAGCTTTCATAATGAGTAGTTTCAGTGTGTAATATAAAATCCTATGAGTGAACTGGCCTTTCTCCGTTACATTAAAAAATCCTTTCATCTTGTACTTTGAATAGATTTTTTTCTCATTCATCATTTGGTTAAATAGAGTATTAATCATGTGGCAAATACTGAATCATGGGTTTATGCAGATCTTCCAAATTTGGTTATAATTTTATTATGATTATTACATCATGACTTTTTTTGCGGAATTGGGGATTGAACCTAGGGGCATTCTATCTCTGAGCTACACCCCAGTCCTATTTTTATTCTTTATATTGAAACAGGGTATCACTAAGTCACGAAGGACCTCACTAAGTAGATGAGGCTGGCCGAAAACCTGTCTCAGCCTCCCAAGTACTGGGATACAAACATGTGCCACCATGCCCAGCATATCATGATTATTTTTAAAGTCACATTTATTAATATAATGCCCAATATCAAACATATTTTAAGTATCAGGGAGCTGTCAATGTGGCAGATACAAATTTTCCAAAGGTCTAATTTTTGCTTCAAAGCTTTCATTTTATTGCCCACCAAATACCATCAGTGATATCATCACACTTTGTTCATTTTCAAGACAATAAAATGTCTTCAGTCATTTATTCCAGTCAAGCTAGTTCCCTAAGAAGAAGGCCTCTATTCAGCTCACAGCTCACACAGTAGGACCACGCATGGTTTTGCCGAAGAGCTCCCTCATCCTCTGGAGCCACAGCGTGCTGAGGTTGGATTTCCCATCTCATAACAACACATTCCCACTTCATAATGCACTAAAAGGACTCTGAAGTCACAAGGAGTCGTGGCTCACAAGATGACAATGGTTTTTGTGCTTCATTAAGGGATGTGCCAAAGTGAGACTGGCTTCGCTTCTCTTTCTAATCAACAGGTAGGCAGCAGTGCGGAAGTCCATGACCAGTGGCCAGCTTCTTGCTGCCGTCTGAGTGTGTGTTCAGACATCGACCTCACCTGCAATCACTTGCACACCATCAGTGCAAATGCAACACACCAGCCCTTGGAAAGAACACTACTTATTATGATAAAGGCAGGTAATATCTCTGTATTATTATAATTGTTTTTAGTTTCATAAACCTGCCAAAACATTTAGTCATGTTGGAGCCATAGACGACAGTTTGGAAACTACTGGAGTAAACCATAAAAAGTATTATCAAGGCAATGACATATTATAAGGGCTGGGATAAGAATAAAATGCAGTGTGAAGTGTGATCACTAGGCTGCAGCAGGGGAGTCACGGAGTGGTCCAGGAGCCTGTCTGTAAAGGTCACACATAAATCAAAACCCAACCCAGCAATGTGACATTTGTGAGAACAGTACTGAGTGCGTAGGTCCTGAAGTCAGCAATAATATTGCTTCATAGAATAGTATCATAGAAATAATATATTATTCTGTTATCATAGAATAATATCATAGAAAGAAACAACATAGTGCGACAGAAATTCAGTGAGAAAAGAGGAATGTGGGAATCCTGGAGAGACAGGCAGGCATATGGCAGAAGAAGTGTGTAGGCAGGGAAGTCAACCTGTTCTGAATTGTATATTTTAAAGAATATAATCTAATGTGCAATTTTGTTTGTTTTTCTTTGGCACTGGTGATTGAAACCAGGGATGTTCTACCTCTAAAATACACCTCCAGCCCTTTTTAATTTTTTCTTTTAAACAGCATCTTGTTAAGTTGCTGAGACTGACCTCGAACTAGTGATCTGTCTTGGCCTCACAAGTACTGAGATTATAGGTGTGTACCACCATCCCCAGCTTCAAATGTGCAATTTTTAAAATAATACTTTATAGGGCATAAACTACAGAGGGCAGGAGTGAAAATGGTGAGAGCAGAGAGAATAGATGGTGAGAGTTTAGACTAGGGCAGCAGCAGTTCGGGTGGAAATTAGTAAGCATACTGACATACATGTTGTGCACTGTGCTTCCAGATGCTGTGCATGGATTGCACCCAGAAGATGAGTGTCAAAGAGACTCTCCCAGGAAATGCACGGAATGTGGCACTATTTATTAAAAATTAGGAAAAATGGAAGAGGAGGTTCAGTGTGTGTTGGGAAGGTATATGTATATGTACTGTGTGTGTGTGCACATGCGCGCACACGCTTTATTGGTGCATTATAGTCTCACATCATAATGTAGTTCAGAGTGATAGTGACATACATGCACACAGCACTTGGTGGGCTTTCCCCCAGCTCCCTCCCTACTCCCTCCCCTCTCCCATACAGGATATAGAGATTGGCATTGGTAATTTCACATATACACATAATGTCAATGGAAATGTTTCTTTCATTAATTTCCCCACCACCGCCACCCTCCCCTCAACCCCCTCCATCACTCCACTGGAGTTTCTCCTCCAGTATCTGAAGTCCCTCCGTATCTCAATTACTCTCTAGCTTCCGTATATGAGAGAAAACATATGACCCTTCACTTTTTGTGACTGGCTAATTTCACTTAACATAATGTTCTCCAGGTCCATCCATTTTCCTGCAAATAACATGTATGTTGATCTATATGTTTATCTTTGTTCTTTATTGCTGAGTAGAATTCCATTGTCTGTATATGCTATAATTTTGTAATCCATTCATCTATTGATGAACACCTAGGTTGGTTCCATAATTTGGCATTTGCTGGTATAAACATGGATATGAAGCCGGGCGTGGTGGCGCACACTTGTAATCCCAGTACTTTGGGAGGCGGAGACCGGAGGATCCGAGTTCACGGCCAACCTCAGCGCGCATGCGCGGGCGCACATGCATGATTTATCTCTCTCTCTCTCCTCTCTCTCTCTCTCTCTCTCTCTCTCTCTCCCTGTCTCTCTCTCTCTCTACCTAGTGAGGCCCTCTGCAACTTCGTGAGACCCGGTTTCAAAAATAAAGCATAAAAAAAATAGGGCCGGGGGCGTAGCGCGGAGGTAGAACGCCCCTGTGTTCAATCCCCGGTACCGCAAAAAAAAAAAAAAAAAAAAAAACATGGATATGAATGTATCATGATTTCAGTTGGGGGAAGGTTCTTGAAGGAAAATCCTTGGGAGAACACGGGTCTGTTTTGAACATATTAAGTTTGAAGCACATACTGGACTTTCAAGTAGAGCTATAAAATTCAGTTAAATATTTCACTCTGAGCCAGGCCTAGTGAGGCATGCCTATAATTCCAGTACTTGAGAGGTTGAGACCAGGAGGACTGCAGGTTTGAGGCCAGCCTCAACAATGAGGAGAGACTGTCAGCAACTTAGCGACACCCTGTTTCATAATAAAAAATGAAAAAGACTGATAGTGTAGCTGGGAGGTAGAATGTCCCTGGGTTCAATCCCCAGTACAAAAAAAAAAAAAATGATATATATTTCCTTCTGAACATCAGGGGAAAAGCTAGAGCCTAGAAAGATGTATAAAGTTTAATGATAATTGGCATTTAAATGATATTTAAAGTTATGGACTGGAAGAAAACATTTAAGGAGAAAGAGTGTGTGCATCCGGAGAAAAGAGGACCCAAAGGAGCCCTGCCCATGAGGACGCTGAGGCTGCCTGCACACAGTGTGTCATCTTCTTCAGTGTGGACGACCTGCAGACCCAGCCTAGGTGTCCACACAGGGACCCTTCACAGTGACCTGTGCTGCCACCTCCATCATCAATCAAGTGCTTATGCATGTGAGGCCCAGTGTCTGGACTTGCTGTTTCGTTCCTATTGTCTAGTTTCTACTACTGTTTCTTGTGCTGATAACTGAGTTTAATAAATCATAAGACCCTGTAAATGAAGCTTTCTCCTTTTTTTCCTTCTTCTAAATTATCTTATTTATTCCTGGTCCTGATTTCACAATTAGCCCATCAAACTCCATAAAAAAATAAAACAAAAATGCACCAGAATTTTAATTAGAATTCTATTGAATCAATAAAGTAACTTGGGGAAAATGACATATTATAACACTGAGTACTCCAAACTTAAACATTTTATAACTCTCTTAAGTGTTGAAAGTCTTTCTAAATATTACTTTATGGTGGTATGCATAACAATCTTGCAAATTTTTTACTAAATTATTTCTAGGTATTTGGGTTTGTGATGTTATAGAAAATGGCATAATTTCTATTCCATTTGCTTTTTGTATCTGCTGTTATATAGAAAATAATTTATATTTTTGTATGGTGATCTTTCATTCCACAAGTTTGCTAAACACATTTATTAGTCTCATCAATCTCTAATAACTTTTTTGTAATTCTTTTACATAATAATATCATCTGTAAATAAATTATATTTGCATTTTTTCCTTTCCAATACTTAAACTTTTTTTCTCATTTCAGTAACTGAAACATATAATACTATAGCATTTTTTCTTTCTGAATTCCTTAAATTTTGGGGAAAAATTATACGTAATTTTATCCTTCACACTAAATTAACATCTAGAAATTATCATCAAAAATTTAAATAGTTATCAAGGTGTAACTCTGAATATATGTAAATATTTCCATTTAAAAACAAAATTGTGTTACTCCTCTTTTAATTGTATGAAATGTTGGCTAAATACTATGGCAATTTTATATTTTGCACTTTACTAAAAATATACTCTACAGCAAGCTATAATTTTACCTCAGTTTTTCTCCTTGAACTTATATTTCTGTTCTACTATCTACTCAGAATTTTACTGTCCTGAAATATTTTTATTCATGAAAGTATTTTATTAGTCACCTTACAGTAGTCTAAAATAAAAATTCACAAAATAATTGATGTGATCTATAAGCTTTTGAAATTAAAATAATTATCAAATTTTACTGTGATTATGATTACACAATTAATCAAACTAAATAAACATACTATAAATTCCATGGGGTGGCCATGAGACCATTAGTAAGTGATAAAACTTCAAAGACATATTATTGATCTACCTAAAGACATCAGGAAAGTCTAAAGAATTGAAACAAATTAGAGAAAATTTAAAGTACAGGAAAGATAAACTGGCATGGTGGCATGAATTTATATCCCCAGTATTTGGGAGGCTGAGACAGAAGGATCACAGGTTCAGAGACAGCCTCAGCAACATAGGAAGACTCTCAGCCACCTAGCAACCCAGCAAGACCCTGTTTTGAAACAAAAAATAAAAAGGGCTGAGGGCATAGCTCAGAGGTAGGATGCCCCGGGGTTCAATCCCTAGTACCTGTATGTATGTATGTGTGCATGTGTGTGTATGTACACATATACATATTTACATATATACATATTTACATATATACATATTTATGAAATATCTATGTGTATGTATACATGAAACATATGTATAAACATATATATAAATTATATATATGAAAGATAATAATCACAATAAAAATTGAATCACTTTGAGTGGAATGGATATTTTAATTTTAAGATGTACAGATGCTGTCTTTGGAATAAGAATCATCGTCACAAACACATGATCATGACTGTGAATTGTACTCACAGTCTCCTGGCCACGGAACTGAAAGAGGAGACAGGAGTGTAGAGGATGGAAGCAGGCACACATGGCACCTTAAAAATCAATGTAAAAGCCGGGCGTGGTGGCGCACGCTTGTAATCCCAGTACTTTGGGAGGCGGAGACCGGAGGATCCGGGTTCGCGGCCAGCCTCAGCTCTCTCTCCTCTCTCTGTCTCTCTCTGTCTCTGTCTCTGTCTCTCTCTCTCTCTCTCTCTCTCTCTCTC
>PVJS01032139.1:0-22964 GCA_004027185.1 Glis glis | reverse complement strand
GGGATTGAACGCAGGGGCGTTCTACCACCGCGCTATGCCCCCGGCCCTATTTTTATACTTTATTTTGAGACTGGGTCTCACAGAGTTGCGGAGGGCCTCACTAAGTAGAGAGAGAGAAAGAGAGAGAGAGAGAGAGAGAGAGAGAGAGATTGCGAGCGTGCGCATGCACGGGCTGAGGCTGGCCGCGAACCCGGATCCTCCGGTCTCTGCCTCCCAAAGTACTGGGATTACAAGCGTGCGCCACCACGCCCGGCTTTCCTATTTCTTTTTATTTTTGGTACTTGAGATTGAACCCAGGGGCATTCTACCTCTAAGCTATATCCTCAGCCTTTTAAAAACTTTTTATTTTTTATTTTTATTTATTTTGTGGTACTGGGAATTGAACCCAGGGACTTTCTACCTCCAAACTACACCTCCAGGCCTTTAAAAACTTTTTTTTATTTTTTATTTTTTTGTGGAACTGGGGATTGAACCCAGAGGCATTCTACCTCCGAACTACACCCCCAGCCCAATTTTTTCTATTCTTTATTTTGAAACAGGGTCTCACTAAGTTGCAGAGGACCTCACTAAATAGCTGAGGCTGGCTGCAAACCCAGATCCTCCAGTCTCAGCCTCCCAAGTACTGGGATTACAAGTGTGTACCACCATACCTGGCTCTTTATTCTTTATTTTGAAACAGGGTCTCACTAAATTGCGGAGGGCCTCACTAAGTTGCTGAGGTGGGCCTTGAAGCAGCGATCCTCCCGTCTCAGCCTCCCAAGTACTGGAATCATGCCTGCACTACCACGCCCAGCTCCGAACTCCTATTTCTTACAGTCAGTTGCAGAATCATCGCCTTGGAATGTCATCGCCTCGGAATGTCATCGCCTCAGATGGTTATTAAGAGGTCTCCGGAGAAGCCAGGCGTGGTGACACACGCTTGTAATCCCAGTACTTGGGAGACTGAGACAGGAGGATCACAGGTTCAAAGCCAGCCTCAGCAACTTAGTGAGGCCCTCCGCAACTTAGACCCTGTTTCCAAATAAGAAATAAAATCGGGTTGGGGGTATAACTTGGAGGTAGAATGCCTCTGGGTCCCATCCCCAGTACAAAAAAAAAAAAAAAAAAAAAGAGAAGTCTCCATGGATGAATCAGTATGCCTGGCTCCAAGTGAGGGTTCTGTGTTAGCCATTATTATAGTGTTGTTACAGAGTGCCTTCTGATCAATTGGTCCACAATAGTCTTGGAGCATTACTCTGCGCCCCGCCCCGGGGAGCCTGCTGACCTCATGTTTATTGCACTAACAGGAAAAACCCTTGTGACCCAAGCCTTGCTCACCTGACAACCAGCTTCCTGCTCTGGCCTTGAGGAGAAAGGGTTAACTTTGCAATGTCTCCCGGCATTAGAAAAATCCCTTTGGACGTGATATCCAGGACACCAGTATCAAGACATTCCAAAGATCTCGTATGGAAAAAATGTACTTTGTTGTTATATATTTGAGAAAACAGCTTCCTATTTGAGAAAAACAAGCACGGGGTTTTTATTATTATAACAGTGGGTAAAAAGGCGCGAAAAGCAAATTAATGGAAAAATAGACTAAAATGTTGGCTGGTGCTGGTGCGATCGATGTGTTTGTACTGCACTCGGAGGTTAGCAAAGTAGTTTGTGTTAAAAGAAAACAGATTACTTTAGTACTAGAGGGATATTTCAACAGCTATTAAATGTTATCTGGAAGCCAGGCCGTGGTGGCATACACCTTTAATCCTAGTATTTGGGAGGCTGAGACAGGAGGATCACAGGTTCAAGGACAGCCTTTGCTAGTAGTGAGACTCTCAGCAACCTAGGGAGACCCTGTTTCAAAACAAAAAAGCTGGGGGTGTAGTTCAAAGGTAGAATGCCTCTGGGTTCAATCCCCCAGTAACACACACACACACACACACACACACACACACACACACACATACATATATATACGTTACCTGGAGAAACTTAGCTGGGCTAAATCTCTTGATTTTAGAGATAAATGATGCTCATATGAAGGGAATAAAGAAAATGACAAAGCTGGGTATGGTGGTACACGCTTGTAATCCCAGTACTTGGGAGGCTGAGACCAGAGGATCCGGGTTCGCGGCCAGCCTCAGCTACTTAGTGAGGCCCTCTGCAACTTAGCGAGACCCTGTTTCAAAATAAAGAATAAAAAAATAGGGCTGGGGGTGTAGCTCGGAGGTAGAATGCCCCGGGTTCAATCCCTGGTACTGGAAAAAAAAAATGACAAACATCCCTGGGACTCTGGCTATCTTATAGTTAAACGTTTACCCTCCATGGTGTACTGAATCCTGTTTGGCAGAGGGAGACCATCAGAGGCAGGTTTGAGAGTCTCTTTCACCAGCTGACAAGTTGAATCTACATTTGGTCCCAAGGGCAGGGAAGGGATGAAGTTTGCATTTTCCAAAGAGAGGGCCCATGGTGGGAGGGGTGGCTTAGGAGGATACTGGCTTTGCCTTGGAAAGTGTCCCAGGATGGTGCACAGGTCTGAGCCTCCTCCAGCTTCGCCATGACAGACCCGCCATGGAAGGTCGGGCTTTACTCAGGTGGGAGAGGGTGGGGCGAGCTGGTGTGGATGGAAAGAGTGGATGTGTTTGGGGGTCAGCTGAGCCTTGCTTGTTGGGGAGGTGGTGGAGGTGGGGTGAGGGAGGGGGCAGAGTGAAGAGTGAGATGAGGTTTCTGAGCCAGACAGCCCATCACTCAGTTGTCCAGGGATGCGGACCTGGAGGGCCTTGTTTTTTTGTTTTTGTTTTTGTTTTTTGAGGTACTGGAGATTGAACCCAGAGGCATTCTACCTTTGAGTTACACCCCCAGCCCAATTTTATTTCTTATTTGGAAACAAGGTCTCACTAGGTTGTTGAGAGTCTCACTACTTGCTGAGGCTGTCCTCAAACCAGCAATCCTCCTGTCTCAGCCTCCCAAGTACTGGGATTACAGGCGTGAGTCACCACACCCAGCTGAGGGCCCTGTTTTGAATGTGCTGTGATGTGATTTCCAAGTTGACGTGTCTAGTGTAGGAGGACATTTGGGCCCTACACTTGGAGGGAAGATCCAAGTTTTCGGTAAGGGTTTGGGGCCCATCCCTGTGTACACAGTAGTGACGTCATGGTCTCTTTTGCAAAAGAGATCAGACATAAAAAATACACACTGTATGCTCCCAGAAACAGGCAAAAAAATTGTCCTATGGTGACAGAGGCCGGAATTGTGGTTACATAGAAGAGGTAGTGATTAAGGTATGTATGTAAATAAAAATGAACGGAGCACACCTATAATCCCAGGACTTTGGGAGGCTGAAACAGGAAGATTCCAAGTTCAAGGCCAGCCTCAGCAACTTAGTCCCTGTTACAAAATACAAAATAAAAAGGGCCAGGGGGTATAGTTCAGTGGTAGCGCCCCTGGCTTCAATCCCCAGTACCACAAAACAAAACAGAAAAATTAATAGGGCTCAATGTGTAAGAAAATCAAAGGTTCTGGTTAATTTGTCAACTATCAGATGGTGATGTATCCAAATGTAAAATATTTATTCCACAGAATTGCACTATTCTCAGAGTTGTGTTTTTCATCCTACCTCCCTGTTGAAGTCACTTAGAACACACACACACACACACACACACACACACACTCACCCTGGTAGATGATCCTTAAGCTGCTATTATCTAGTCTTTGGGGTATTTAATGAAGCCTGGGTGTTTAGTGTTTCTTTCCTTGGTTTGCCCAGGGTGTATTGTTATTTTTGTGGGTCAGGGTCTAGACTAAGATAATGCTATTGGGGCACTTACTAAGGGTTATAAAAGTTAAGAAAGGGTGCCAAAAAACTCAAGTAAGTAATTTTTTTGTGTGTGGGGTTGAGAATCAAACCCAGGGCCTTGCTCATACTAAGCATGCACTCTACCACTGAGCTATACTCCCCAGCCCCAGATAAGTAATATTTTAATTCAATACTTTAAAAACTCTAAATGCGCCAGGTGTGGTGGTCACGCATGTAATCCCAGTACTTGGGAGGCTGAGACAGGAGGACTGCGGGTTTGAGGACAGCCTCAGCAACTTAGCAAGACCCTGTTTCCAAATAAAAAATAAAAAAGGGCTGGGGGTGTTGCTTGGAGGTAGAGTGTCTTTGGGTTCAATCCTCAGCACCACAAAATAAATAAATAAACAAACAAATAAATAAGTAAGTAAGTAAGTAAATAAATAAACTCTAACCCGGGCATGTTGGCCCATGCTTGCAATCCCAGTACTTGGGAGGCTGAGGCAGAAAGGATTGCAGGTTTGAGGCCAGCTTCAGCAACTCAGTGAGGCTCTCCACAAGCTAGTGAGACCCTGTTTCAAAATAAAAAAATAGGGCTGGGGGTGTAGCTCAGAGGTAGAATGCCCCCCCTGGGTTCCATCCCCAGTAACACACACACACACACACACACACACATACACACACAACACATAAAAACTCTAAATGCAAAAAAATAAAAAAATGTATGATAAGCAAAATATAAAAGCATAATTTAAGGCAGGATTGGTATGCCTGATTCTCCCTTTGCCTCAGGCTCCAGGGCAGCCTGGCAGGGTTCTGTCGTGGGCCTGATGATGGGGCCCGCAGGAATCTCTGAGACTTGAGAAACATTGGCGACCTGGCTCCGTGACCTAAAGAGAGAGAAAGGCACAGGTTGCAGAGACAGAGACTGAACCGGTGATTGATTATGTGAGGCCTTTGGTGTTTGCTCTCTGGTGGAGGGCTCTTCTCAGTGTACTAAACTTTCCAACCAAAGAAAATAATGTGTAAAGTATTTCATAGCTCTGCAGACACTGTGATCGTTGGCTTTGAATTTTTGTGATTTTTTTTTTAAATAAAAAAGGGCTGGGGGTGTTGCTTGGAGGTAGAGTGTCCCTGGGTTCAATCCTCAGCACCACAAAATAAATAAATAAATAAATAAATAAATAAATAAATAAATAAGTAAATAAGTAAATAAACTCTAACCTGGCTTGGTGCGAGCTTATGGCTGAGAAAGAGGCATGGAGGTTATAAATCAAAACAAGAAGTCGCCAAAGCTTACACCACTCATTTATGGTATTAACAAGGAACCAAACACGGTCGTGTCTCAGTGTGTAACGGTGTGTGGCGGTTGAGAAAGTTAATCATTGCCCACCTTCGAGCTAACCGATTGCTATCACATAATTACCTGGTTGACGGGGATGGAGCTTGGTAATTGGCTAACCTCAGTACTGCACGCCTACGAACACATCCCTGCTATTGTATGTCACCCAGCGCGGGGCTTGAAACGCAGCCTCCTTTGTCTTTTTCTGGTGAATAAGCCCCATGCTTGTGTCCCGTTTGGCTCCTTCTGGAGGTCAGGATGTGTGGCGGGACTGAGTGGGAGAGATCCCAAATTTTTCAGCGCCTCTCCCAATTGCTATAGAGATGGCATCAGAGCCCCTAGGAGTCTCCTTTTAGCAGGACCAACCTGGCTTCCCCCGAGGAGGAGCTGAAATCCTTCCCATCCCGTGGTAAGGTGTGCTTTCTTAAAATGCTAGAGGACCTTTAAAAGTAGACTGTAATGGGAATTAGTTTCAGAAACTTACACCAGAGAGGGTTAAAACTTCCTGGCTCTCTGCAAACCCACTTCTTTGTTTACACCCCTGCTCCCTCCCTATTCCACTGTGCATAGTTTCCTCCTAGCAACCCTCTTCAGTCCCTGGGACTCACCATCCCAGCCTGGCCTCCCCAGACCAGGGTCACCAGGGGTCTTGAGGGGTCAGACTAGCCAGCAGGGCTCACGGGAGACCCACTGGCCTTTCCTTCTATGGTGGAAAGGTTTTCCGATGGGAATTCCATTTCTTTAATAGATATGGGTTATTCCCATCTTCTCTGATTGTTAGTGTGGGTAAGCAGCCTATCAAGGACTCCCTCCATTTCGTCAGGAGTGACTTACTTGGCCTAACGATGATCCTTTCAGTGTCTGTAAGATCCGTAGTGATGTACCCGTCTTTTATTTCTGACTTTTGCCTTTTGTATTAAGAGCGTGTCTGTTCGAAGGAACTGCAGGAGTGTGTTGGCTCGGGAAAGCGGGTGGGAGTGGTTTCTGGAAGGGAAGAATGAGGGCCTGGAGGAAATGAGGCTGGCTGCGGGAGCTGCCCGGGAAGGAGCAGTCACGTGGCCAGTGAGCTCACTGCAGAGCACCCCAGCTGCGCTATTATTAGGGCTTTTAAAGTCCGTAGCAGATGTTCTTAGGCTGAGTTCCAGCCCTGTGCACTTCCCACTTATGGCTTGACACTGTACACGGAGAGGAACTCCAACCCGTAGCTTTTCCATGAGGTGCATCGCTAGTTTATTTTTTCTCATGAACTTTTCCCTTTTCTTTCTCTCTCTGTCTGTACTTCTCTTCTTTGCGTGTCCCTCCTTGACTTCGTCTTGTTGTCTTTATTTCTTCCTCTGCCGTCTTTTCATTCTCCCTCTGTTTTTCTTTCTCCCTCTTATCTCTGTCTCTGTGACTGTTTCTCTTCCTTTCATTTCTTCCTCTCTTTCTTTCTGTGTCTGTTTCTCTCTGTCGCTCTCCTCTTCTGTTTTTCTGTGTTCTTACTCTGCCTGCCCCTCCCGCAGCCCCTCCACCTTCTACTTCCTTCTGTTCTCCTTCGAGGTCCTTTTTATTTAACCCTGTGTAGAACTAGAGAAGGACAGTGGGGCATGAAGACAGTTTGCCCATCTTAGGTTAGAAGCGACTCCGGGCCTTTCGTAGAAAGTGGCAGGTAAGTTGAGTGATCGTGGACCGGAGATGCTTTTGAACAGAGCCTGTTTGGAATTGCGTGCTGAGCTTCCTGTCTCTGCTCCAAGGTGCAGTGGGCAGCCGTCCTGTTGGACACCGAACCGCTGATGAGCCAGCCAGGGACACAGATGATTTCTGTAACCATCCCCTCTGCTGTTGCTGGAGCCCTGTTCTCATGAACAATTTTTTTTTTTTTGGTGCTAGGGATTAAACCCAGGCGTATTCTACCTTTGACCTGCACCCCTAGCCCTTTTAATTTTTGAAACAGGCTCTCACTATGTTACTGAGCCTGGCCTCTAGCCTGCAATCCTCCTCTCCTGTCCCGGCCTCCCAAGTACAGGGATTACAGGCATGCCCTACTGCACCCAGCTCCATGAACAACATTTATCAGAAAAGCTTCCTCGTGGCCCCTCCCCCTCCCCTCACTTTTATGGTAACCACACTCAGCTTGGAATCACAAGGTAGAATTAATATCAAACTAAGTTACTGTTCTGGGGGAGTGAATTTCCACAGGAAAGGGGCTGTTATGTGCTAGAACCTGGACATATATTCTAAAGCTCAGAATGATCCAAGCCTCATTGTAAACATTTCCTACTGTTTTATTTCAAAGTGCAGGTGTTTTGATATCTTGATATTGTTTTGTAATTGTTTATTTATTTATTTTTTTGGCGGTACCGGGGATTGAACCCAGGGGGGTTCTACCTCCAAGCTACACCCCTGACCCTATTTTTTATCCTTTATTTTGAAACCGGGTCTCACGAAGTTGCGGAGGGCCTCACTAAGTAGCTGAGGCTGGCCGCGAACCCGGATCCTCCAGTCTCCGCCTCCCAAGTACTGGGATTACAAGCGTGTGCCACCACGCCCAGCTTTCTTTTTGTAATTGTGATAGAATTACCTGGCCATATTTCTGTATCAAAAAAATAATGAGATAATACGTGCATGTATCTGTGGTATTTCTTAACGCTAATAATGGTTACAACTGTCAGAAGTACGTTTTAAAAAGAGCTCTCATCTGTGTATTTTTCTTCAAAAGACTGTCAGTATAGGTATTTTAGAAGAGGACTTTTGGATTTAAAATATCATGCAACTGTAAAAAAGATTGAGAAAAAGGAAAAAGCCACAAACCTCAACTACACAGTGCGATTGGTGTGAGAAGAGAGACACAGCTGGACAGCTGAGTCCAGGAGTTTATTTCTCTTTAATTCAGGAGGAACTTTTTATTTTGGTAGTACTGGGATTTGAACTCAAGGTTACTACTCTACCTCTGAGCTATACCCCCAGCCCTAGCTTATTTATTTGTTTTTATTTACTTATTTATTATTATCATTATCATTATTATTATTATTATCTGTGTGTGTGTGTGTGGTGCTGGGGATTGAACCCAGAGGAATTCTACCTCTGAGCTACATCCCCAGCCCTGTTTTATTTTTTATTTGGAAACAGGGTCTCGCTAAATTGCTGAGGCTGGTTTTGTGTGGTACTGGGGATTGAACCCAGGAGCATTCTACCTCTGGGCTACACCCCCAGCCCTATTTTTAAATTTTTATTTTGAAACAGGGTCTTGCTAGGTTGATGAGAGTCTCACTACTTGCTGAGGTTGAACTTGCGATTCTCCTGTCTCAGCCTCCCAAGTACTGGGAATACAGGTGTGCCCTACCATGCCTGGCTAACCTTTTGTTGTTTTTTATATTTTGCGGTACTGGGAATTGACCCCAGGGGCATTCTACCTCCGAGCTACACCCCCAGCCCTATTTTTTATTCTTTATTTTGAAACAGGGTCTCACTAAGTTGCAGAGAGCCTCACTAAGTAGCTGAGGCTGGCCGCGAACCTGTAATCCTCTGGTCTCAGCCTCCCAAGTACTGGGATTACAAGCGTGCGCCACCACGCCTGGCTCTGGCTAACCTTTTCACTCCCCTGACTTGACTTTATCTAAAGAAGAGTAATCATAAAGTAGGAGTCCTTTTTCTTGAAGCAGCAGCCCCTGCGCTTATATCCTAGTGTACAGGGCAGCATGCTTACGAGCTGGGGCCCAGTGTGTTGGCTGCGTGGCTATACTGATTGCAGAGAAGCATGGTTGGTTTTGATTTCGCAGGTCTTCAGCAGATTAAGAGTCGTCTTTGGTGGGAGTGGGGGGATTGCTGGCAGAGTGGGGAGCTGGTAGGTGAATGACTGCTCAGTATGCGTGGAGTGGCTTCCGTTACATGACAGTAAAGATCTCCACCTCGGACCTGGTGCCAGCTGGTGGGAGAGGACAGGGCAGAGGACAGGGCGGCAGCAGCGAAGAGCTCCAGGGAGGCTGTGGGGCGCAGAGACTGAGCCTTTGGAAGGTGGAGGCACAGTTCCCAGGCAGAGCCAGCAGCAAGCGCAGACGCCTGGGCCTGAGGCCAGTGGGCTGGAGTGTAGAGAGCCCCTGGGAGGGATCACAGGAGGCTGGGGAGATGGAGATGGGCATGCACACACGCACGCGCGCACACACACACACACACACACGCGCGCGCGCGCGTGCGCGCGCGCAGGCTGTGAGGAGTCGAGATTTTAATCTGAGCATGATTGGAAGCTGCTGGAGATTCTGTGCAGGGGAGGGGTGTCATCCATTGCCTGACTTCCTAATAGTTTATATACTTTTTTTCTTTTTTTGGCAGTACTGGGGATGGAACCCAGGACCTTGTCCATGCTAGGCAAGTACTACCACTGAGCTGCATCCCCAGACAATTGATTGGCTTTCCAAATGGAGCCTTGTGGATTGGTTATTTTTTTTAAGTTGGTGGGAGGAGTGTGGGCGTGGTATTGTGGAAGGGTGTGATGTGCCTTGCCCTAGGGGTGGAGGTTCAGGCCAGCTGGCAGATCAAAAGAAATCCCCAGTGGGAGGGAGTTTAGCAGGAGACCCTAGACCTTGCATACATTCTCCATGGAATTTGTAAAATCAAAACCCATTTGCAGCCAGGCAAGGTGGCACACACCTGTAATCCCAGTAGTTGGGAGACTGAGACAGGAGGATCACAGGTTGGAGACCATCCTCAGCAACTTAGCAAGACTCTCAGCAATCTAGCAAAACTCTGTTTCAAAACAAAATGCAAAAAAATGGGGGGGCTGAGGGTGTAGCTCAGAGGTAGCATGCATCTGGGTTCAATCCCCAGTACCCCCCACATTTGCATAATTTAAAAATGCTGGTGTTGGTGTTAGCAATCATTGTTTGATGTGCTTTGTTGTTCAGGCAGTTATGGGGGGGTTGCTGGGGTTGCAGTTGTGTCAAATAAATAAGTAGAGGCATCTTTATCTCAAGGTAGAGGGCGAGGAGAAATGAGAGCGCTGTTTTGTAGCTGAGAAATTACTTCTCTTGGCAGAAGTAAGAAGGTAAATTTCAGACTTGATTCCAAATCTGTGAGCACGAGGTAACCATTTGAACAGACCGCAAAGAGGAAAAGCCCCCCCCCCCGTGCTTCGGGGTGTCAGTGACAATCGATGACAGTTAACCTCGTCTGTTTGAATACTTTGCAAATTTCCTGATGATTCTTAAAGCGAGGCTGTGACATGTGCTCAGTGTGCTGTGGCCCAGTGCTTGCCTGAGTACAGTTTGCAATGTGCTACTTCGGGAAGGGTTCTGTTATAAATCTGAGTATGGTGGCCTGGGGTGACCTTCCGGTTTCCCTGGGTGATGGCACAACACCTCCTGGGGCTCAGGGGCCAGGGAGAGTGTAAGAAGATTAAAGAGCTGATCCAAAGCTCATGGTTATCACCCCGGATCACCTCAACGACCTGAGATTAGCTCCCTCCCTACAAGGGAAATCCTGCCCTGCTCCTGCGGAGGCCTGGGGGTGATGGGGGGCTGAGGTGTGCCCCCAGGTCTCTCCTGCTACTGCAAGGGGAGGGTGGCCAGGTTATCAGTAAAGAATCTGTCCAAGCTGCTCTCTCGGAATCTGAAGTATCTGAGGACAGAAAATCAGGCTGCTTTCTGGTCAAGTATGGTGAGAATAATCAACACAAGAGCTGGGTTCATTTTGGGACTGCAGTGTGCCTGGTCATTCCAGAATGTTCTGGCACCTCCCAGGCAGGGGCCTTGGTTTGTGTTTCTTCTGCATGGTGTCTCCAAGGGCTGCCCATGGCCCCTGCTGCTTATGGGCCTCTGAAACTCAACAATTTTTTTTTTTTGGTACCGGCGATTGAACCCAGGAGCGTTCTACCTCTGAGCTACACCCCTGGCCCTATTTTTTATCCTTTATTTTGAAACCGGATCTCACGAAGTTGTGGAGGGCCTCACTAAGTAGCTGAGGGTGGCCGCGAACCCGGATCCTCCGGTCTCCGCCTCCCAAGTACTGAGATTACAAGCGTGTGCCACCCCACCCGGCTCAACACTCATCAATTATGAGAAGCTCCAGGATGGTTTTTTATGGTACTGGGGATTGAACCTGGGGTGCTCTAACACTGAGCTACATCCAGCCCTTTTATTTTTATTTTTGGTACTGGGAATCCAACCCAGAGGTCTAGGGGTCTTCTACTTTTGAAGACCCCCACCCCTTTTTATTTTGAAACAGGGTCTCACTAAGTTGCTGAGGCTGGCCTTGAACCTGTGATCCTCCAGTCTTAGCCTCCCAGGTACTGAAATCACAGGCATGCACCACCATACCTGGCTTATTTTTATTTTTGAGACAAAATCTTGCTAAGTTGCCCAGGCAGGCCTCGAACTTGTGATCTTCCTACATTAGCCTCCTGAATTGCTAGGATGACAGGTGTGTGCCACTGCACCCAGCCCCAAGAACATTTTAAAATATATTTTTATTTTTAATTGACACATAGTAATTGTGCGTATTTATGGGGCATAGTGTGATATTTTAATGCACATATACAATATGTACTGAGCTGATCGATGGGCATATCTATTACCTTGGGCTTCTAGTATTTCTTTGTGTTGGGAACTTTCAAAATCCTTACTAGCCATTTTGAAATATTCAGTTAATTGTCGTCCACCAGAGTTAGCCTGCAGTGCTATCGATCATAAGAAGTTGTTCCTTAGAGCTTGTAATCCTAGTACTTGGGAGGCTGAGACAGGAGGATTGAAGGTTCAAAGCCAGCTCTGAGCTTAGTGAGGCTCTCAGCAACCTAGTGAGACCCTGTTTCCAAATAAGAAATAAAATCAGGCTGGGGGTGTAGCTTGGAAGTAGAATGCCACTGGGTTCAATCCCCAGCACCAATAAATAAATAAATAAATAAATGAAGTTGTTCCTCGTATCCAACTGTACCCCTGTTAAACCATCCTCTCCTTCCCCCTTCCTAGGCTCTGATAACCAGTATTCTTTACTTCTTTGGAAACTCCAAGATTTTGCTCGAATACACCTAGTGTGTGTCAACCTGGAAAACTTCTTCCCAAGCCGTGAACTCTTCTAGGCCTTTCCATGTGTCTTATCAACATCCGAATAAAAACATGCCAAATTATTAAGAACCAAATGAATGCCGATGGCCACCATATGTTGTCTTGCTCTACCTTTTCTGATTTCTTTCTTTTTTGCCCCAAGACCATAGCACCCCACACTTGTTAACACCCTAAAACAAGTCAGGTAGCTGCTGTTCTCCATAGAATGAAACTCCATTGTCCTGGCAATGAACACACTGGCTGCTTTGTTTGGGCGTGTGGGAAGGAAGGGATTTTTCCTGTTGTGTTTATGATAAGTCAGCCCTGTTGGAAATCGACATCTGGGGTCTTTTGCTATGTCTGTGCTGGACCTCCTAACACATCACGCTCTGGGTTCTCCTTAATGGGCTCTGGGTAATTACTGCGGCCTCCCATCCTGGCCAGTATGGTGGACAGCCTGGAGCTCATTACTGGGCAACTGGCGGGCCGGCCCCTCCTCATTGGCAGTAGTGAGGCGCAATTAGGGAGCCCTTGTACGGGGCTAAGTGACTGCTGGGGCATAAATAATGCAATCTACCCTGTCTCTCTGTGGACATGGTGGGCCACAGCGGTTTTGGTATTTGGAAGCCCGAGCCTCAAATTCTGTCTCTGTCACATTTAGGCCCTGATGTCTCGGGGAAGTTCTTAGCCATGGAGTCTCAGCTGTTCCCTCCATCTGACAAGACCGCAGCATGCAGTGGGGACCAGACAAGGCGACACGTATAAAAGTCGGCCTGGCTCTGGCGGGTTGGCGGCCCATGGTAGGGATCGGTGAAGGGGAGCTCTTGGCGCTGTTCCTCTGGGATAGGTGATATTTGGGCATTTCATCTTCTCCTCCTCCCTCTGCCCCCAGATTCTCTGCCTCCGCTGAGACCAGGGCACTGGGCTCAAGCTCATCCGCCCCTGACCTGCTGCCACATTGTCGACCCTCTGCTCTTGGGGTGGCCTCTCCAATCGCCTCACCCATGGCCGCCGTCCCAGTCTGGACTGCGCCACCTCCCGGGTTCCCTGCTGCACCTCTGAAATCCGAAGCATGCTCACCTCGCTCTCTGCGCTCCGGTCCCTCCAGCCCACTCACGCATCCCCGCCCCATCCGGGTTCCCGGCTTCTCCCTTCTGCCCCATCCTGCCAGCCCAGCACCCACTGTCCTTCCTGCTGGGGAAATCACGGAATCGCCTGTCACCCAGCACGGTGGCCCTATCCCGGCCCTGCTCAGGGCACTGTGTTCACGTAGACTTCTCTGTCTTTTGCCAGGATGGCTGCTCTAGCTTTCCCTTCCCGTTACCTTTCATAGACTCCCCTCAGCTTAAGAGCAGAAGCCTGCGCCCCCAGCGTGTGCACCCGCTATCCTTTTGTCCTACCTCTTGCTAGGTGAAGGGGGGACCCTCCTCCTGCCCAGGGCTGATCCAGGCCACCCTGTGGGACCTGTGCTCCTACTCTGGAGTTACCCTGGTTCATGAGCCCCTCCCTGTCTCTTCCCTGCCCATCGATGGGCTCCGTCCCACCGTCCTGTTGTGTGCTCAGCTCTACCATCTTCCCAGCCCCCCCACCTCCCTCCAGCCCCAGCTCTTTCCCCTGCTTCGCCTTCAGTCTCACTGAGATGTCCTCTGCCCTGGCCCCATTGCCATCAGACCCCGGAGCCCCTTCTCCACCCCCAGCAACGCAGCACAGCTGTTGCTGAGCCCGTAGCACACCTCTGTCGTCCTCCTCCACCTCTGACAGCATGGCCTACCTTACTCTCATTCTTTTTTTCCCCCCTGTGGCACTGGGGATTGAACCCAGAGGCATTCTACCTCCGAGCCATACCCCCAGCCCTGTTTTATTTTTATTTTGAAACAGGGTCTCACTAGGTTGATGAGACACTCACTACTTGCTGAGACTGTCCTTGAACCTGCGATCCTCCTGTCTCAGCCTCACAAGTACTGGGATTGCAGGGATGCACTACCACGCATGGCTTCTTTCTTTCTTTCTTGAAATGCTCTTCCCTTGGCTTCTGGGATCTGCCCGCTCCTAGCTTTCTTTCTGCTTCAGCCTTTGTGCCTCGACTGCTCTGTGGGCTGCAGGTGTGTCTGCCCCCCGTAGCTTCCAACATTGGTGTTCTTAGGGTATGTTCCAACACCTCTCCTGGCTGACCACCCTGGTGATCTTACCAGGCTACGCCTCAGTTGTCACCATCCACATCTTGGTTCAAATCTGTCTCCTAAACTCTGGATCTGTCCACCCATCTGCCTGCCTGTGCTGGTCAGCTTTCCATCATTGTAACAAGATACCCGGGATAATTAGCTTAAAAAGAGGAAAGGTTTATTTGGCTCACAGTGTTGGCGGTCTCAGCCCGTGGTGTTTTGAGCCCATGGGGAGGGAGCACATCAAGGTGGAGTCCATGGCAGAGAAAGTGCCCACCTCGAGGTCAGAAGAAAAAAAACAGAAAAGGAGACCAGGGACTCTCTTTGAGGCCACACCCCCAATGACCTAAGACCTCCCACTAGGCCCCACCTCTTTTTTTGTGGTATCAGAGATTGAACCCAGAGGCATTCTACCTTCGAGCTACAGCCCCAGCCCTATTTTCTTTCTTTCTTTTTTTTTTTTTTTTGCGGTACCGGGGATTGAATCCAGGGGCGTTCTACCTCCAAGCTATACCCCCCGGCCCTATTTTTTATCCTTTATTTTGAAACCGGGTCTCATGAAGTTGCGGAGGGCCTCACTAAGTAGCTGAGGCTGGCCGCGAACCCAGATCCTCCGGTCTCAGCCTCCCAGGTACTGGGATTACAAGTGTGTGCCACCACGCCCGGCCCTATTTTATTTCTTATTTGGAAACAGGATATCGTTAGGTTGATGAGAATCTCACTACTTGCTCAGGCTGTCCTTGAACCTGCAATCCTCCTGTCTCAGCCTCCCAAGTACTGGGAGTACAGGTGTGTGCCACCACGCCTGGCTATTTTTTATTTTTTTATTTATTTCTTAATTGCCCCTGGATTGAACCCAGGGACATTTTACCTCTGAGCTCCAGCTCCAGCCCTATTTTTTATTTTTATTTTATTTTTTATTTTTATTTTATTTATTTATTTTGCAGTACCGGGGATTGAACGCAGGGGCGTTCTACCTCCGCGCTACACCCCCGGCCCTATTTTTTTATGCTTTATTTTTGAAACCGGGTCTCACGAAGTTGCAGAGGGCCTCACTAGGTAGAGAGAGAGAGAGAGAGAGAGAGAGAGAGAGATGCGCGCTGAGGTTGGCCGCGAACCCGGATCCTCTGGTCTCCGCCTCCCAAAGTACTGGGATTACAAGGGTGTGCCACCACACCCGGCTGTCCCAGCCCTATTTTTTAATTTTATTTTGAAACAGGTTCTTGCTAGGTTGATGAGTCTCACTACTCACTGAGGCTGTCCTTGGACCTGCGATCCTCCTGTCTCAGCCTCCCAAGTACTGGGATGACAGGTGTGTGCCACCACACCAGGCTCTAGGCTCCACCTCTTAGAGGTTTCACCACCCCCAACAGCACCTCGGGCTGGGGACCAAGCCTTCAACACACATGCTTTTGGGGGAACGTTCTAGAGCCAGGATGGCCTCTGCCCGTTGCACCCTTCCATGCAGGACGCTTGAATACTGCTCAGCTGGACGCCGCCACCACTGCTCCCTCAACTTCCCCCCCAGGGAAAAGGGTCTGTTGCCCAGTCACACGGAGGGCACCCCTGACCCCAGCTGGGGCCTCTTCCTAATGTTCCCTTCCTCCCGCTCCCACTCCTCCTGGCCAGTGGTCTCCCCGATCTCCCTGAGTGCCCTCTTGGGCTGGGCCATTCTAGTAATTTCTCTACTGTGCCACTAAGATGACCTTTGTAAAGTGCAAATCGAATCCCATCTCTCACTCCCCTGCTTAAAACCAGGAGCTCCCCGTGGGGCCTGAGAGGCTGCTGCGGCTCCTCCCCTCGCCGACCCCATTCAGAACCGGGCAGTGTCCTAACGGGGCCAGACTTCCTCTCCTCCGCCAGCACTTGGCCTCCACTGTCACCTCTGCTTCTAGAGCCTGGCCGCCTCCACTGCAGAGCCTGTCTGACAGCCCTTGCTGGCACAGCACATTCCTGCTCACCTTCTAGGTCTGACCTGACGTTGGCCGGGAAGCGTCTCCTGACCCCAGGTGACCCATCCGTCTCTGCAGCTTTCATGGTGGCCCGACACCGCTATTTTAGTCAAGAGCTTCTGTGATCGGTGTCCTCTGGGCGATAGGGGGCAGGCAGATGGCCGGCCTGGCCTCAGCTGGCTCTTGAGTCACAGGGCCATTCCTTCTGCTTGTGTTTACGGGGCAGGCGTCATTCCGCGAGGGCGCCGGGTTCTGTCTGATTCGTTTTCTGCTACAGTCTCAGTACTGAGCAGCGCCTCACGGCACTGCCTGGTGTGCACTAGGTGCTCAGCGATGTTTCTCGCATGGCTAAGGAGCGGAGGTAAAGTTTCCCGTCTTCACCCAGTGGGTTTTATGATGCTCAGGGCATGTTCTTGGGACTCTTCGATCTAAGTTGCTCTGCCCCTCTGCCAGCTGCATGGAAGGGCTGGCCCACCGCAGGGACCATTCTCTGCAGCCTCTCGGCTCTTCCCTTACTCATTTATGAACTTGCGTATGTATGTATGTATGTATGCATACATGTATGTATGTATTTATTTAGTGGCACTGGGGATTCAACCCAGGGGCATTCTACCTCCAAGCTACACCCCCAGCATGATTTTTACTTTTATTTGGAAACAGGGTCTCACTAGGTTGCTGAGAGTCTCACTATTTGCTGAGGCTGTCCTCGAACCTGCAATCCTCCTGTCTCAGCCTCCCAAGTACTGGGATTGCAGGTGTACACCACCATGCCCGGCTCACATTTATGAGCTTTTAAAAGCTCAGGCTGTCATCAACAGAGCGGTAACACAGAGATCCTGGGTCATGAGATGCCTCTGGCTGCTGACTCCTGTTGCACCCTAGGAAATTAGCCAGTTTCTAGTCCTGAGAATTAGAGGCTAACTGGGCTCAACTATAGACATTGAAATGCCTTTTAGCTGGGTGAAGTGGTACACACCTGTAATTCCAATCCCAATCCTAAAACAGGGGGATTGCAAATTCAAAGCCAGCCTCAGCAACTTAGTGAGACCCTGTTTCAAAATAAAAAAATAAGCTGGGCGTGGTGGTGCATGCTTGTAATCCCAGTACTTGGGAGGCTGAGACTGGAGGATCCGGGTTCGTGGTCAGTCTCAGCTACCTACTGAGGCCCTCTGCGACTTAGTGAGACCCTGTTTCAAAATAAAGAATAAAAACTAGGGCTGGGGGTGTAGCTTGAAGGTAGAATGCCCCTGGGTTCAATCCCCAGTACCGCAAAAAAAAAAAACAAAATAAAAATATATAATAGGGCTGGAGGTATAGCTTGGAGGTAGAGTTCCCTTGAATTCAAACCCCAGTATCCCCCCAAAATGCTAGGTTGCCATGGTAGGTTACCAAGAATCTCACCAAGTTACCGAGAGTTTTGCTAAATTGCCGAGGCTGGTTTTAAACCTGCGATCCTCCTGTCTCAGCTTCCCAAGTACTGGGATTACAGGCGTGCGTCACCACTCCCGGCTTCTTCTCTACATCTTTATGCCAGTGCCTCACTGTTTAGATTACTGTAACTGGATAGTAAGTTCTGAATTTGGGCAGTGTGAATCCTCCAAATTTGTGTGTATGTGGGTTTTGTTTGTTTGTTTTTTGGTCAAGATGTTTGGGCTGTTCTGGGTCCCTTACACTTCCATATGAATTTTAAGACTAGTTTGTTAATTTTTGTAAAAAAGGCAGCTGGGATTCTGATAGGAGTTGCATTGAATACGTAGAGCAATTTCAAGAATACTGCCATCTTAACGTATTGTCTTCTAATTCATGAACATGGAATGTCTTCCCCTTGGTCTCGCTACTCTTTCATTTCTTTCCACAGTGTTTATAGTTTTTGGAGTACAAGTATTGTACTTTTCCTGATTAGCTTTGTGCTTACATATTTTAGTGTTTATGGTTCTTTTTATTTTGCGGTACTGGGAATTGAACCCAGGGGCATTTTACCTCTGAGCTACACCCCCAGCCCTATTTTTTATTCTCTTATTTTGAAACAGGGATTCGCTAAGTTGCGGAGGGCCTCACTAAGTAGCTGAGGCTGGCCACGAGCCCAGATCCTCTGGTATCAGCCTCCGAAGTACTGGGATTACAAGCGTGCGCTACCACGCCTGGCTATATTTTAGTATTTATGATACTCTTATTTTTGTTGTTGTTGTTTTTTGCGGTACTGGGGATTGAACCCAGGGGCATTCTACCTCCAAGCTACACCCCAGTCCTATTTTTTTATTCTTTATTTTGAAACCAGGTCTCAGTAAGTTGCGGAGGGCCTCACTAAGTAGCTGAGTCAGCCGCGAACCTGCGATCCTCCGGTCTCAGCCTCCCAAGTACTGGAATTACAACCCTGTGCCAACACTCCTGGCTTATGATACTTTTATAAGTGGAACAGTTTTCATAATTTCATTTTTGGAATGCTATTGCTAGGGTCTAGAAATAGGCCTGATTTTGGTATGTGGATTTGTACCCTGCCACTTTGCTAAGTTGTAGATTAGTTCTAATAGTTTTTCTGTGGTGAAGGGTTTTCTATATATAAGATCATGTCATCTATAAAGAGAGCTAGCTTTATTTCTTCCTTTCTGGTGTGAGTGGCTTTTCTTTCTTTTTCTGCCTAATTGCGCTGGCTAGAACCTCCCGCATGATATTGAATCAACGAGGCGAGAGTGGGTGGACATCCTTGTCTCGTTCCTGTTCCTAGGGGCAAAACAGTCAGCCTTTCACTGTCAAGTTTGATGTTCACCGTGATATTCTTGCAGATACCCTGTATTGGGTTGAGAACGTTTTCTTCCATTTCTAGTTTTTTGAAAGTCGTTTCATGAAAGGACGCTGAGTTTCGTCAAATGCTGCATTTGCTGAGATGCTTCTCCATCTTCTGCACTTTCTGAGATGGTCCGACATTTCTCCATTCTTTATTTCATTAATATGATATAACCAGTGATTTTTCCAGATCATTCCTTTGTGGTGTTTCCGTTGTTTTTTCAGGACTTTCATTGTGAAAACAGTTTTTATTTTTTCAATGAGCTAGAGACTTCTGAGCAGACACTGCTTCTGCTTGCAAACTGCTTTTCATTGAACTCAAGTTGGAAAATGAACTCATAAAAAAACAGTCGCTTCAGAGTGTGTCCAGAGAAGGAGTCCTGTTCCTCGTGCGGGCCTTGTCATCGCTGCGATGGCTGTCTCTAATATTTCAGTCGGCCCTGGCCTGTCGTGGTCTGGGGGTATTGCTCATTATACTGGTCTCATCTTTCATAAAGAAGGATCCAGGCTGCTATTACCAGAGGGTGTTGGCCTCCTTTGAAATGCTCAGGAGGGAGCCCTCTGTGGACTCTGATCCCGGGAACTCTGGCTTTCAGCATTCTTTCTGACTTCCCTCCCCTTTGGGCTGAGGACCAGTAGCACGGCAGCTGGCCGGGGCTCAGGCGTGGGTACGGGGGCTGTGGGCCGCAGCTCAGCCATCCTTGCGAGGCATTCAGCTGTCTCCATTACAGTTTGTCCCTGCTGCTGGCTCTCCCCTCCCCCATCCCCTCTCCTGTTCCCCATTCCTCCTCCTCTGGTCCCCTCCCCTCCCTCTCTCTGTCCTGCCCCCTCTTCCTTCCCCTTCTCTCCTGGCCCCTTCTCAAGTTCTCCTCCCGGTCTGCTTGCTCTCCCCCTTTTGTCTGGGGAATCCTTTGTCCTTGCGCTGACCCCAGCCCCCCAGCCCTGTGCACAACCCCAACAGCCTCTGATGGATGTTGTCTCTGGCCTTTTGCCTGTGCGCTTGCTTCTCCAGTTCCAGTTCCAGGTCTCTTGTCTTCTACGTGGAGCAGGGGGGGGTACCGGGGGTCCCAGTTTCCAGGGTCACAGACTCTGTCCACGGGATTTGGTCATTTCTCAGCCAGCCCCTGGCTTGGCTCCTGGGTGCGCCTGTTCTCACAGTGGCCTGTTAAGGTGACAGGAGCCCCTCCCCCAGCTCCCTGGAGTGGACCCAAGTTAGAAAGGGAACAATGCTTCAGCCCCTTAGGAGGGCTTGGTGACTTGACAGGCAGTCTCCTTCCTGGCTCTTCCAAACGCTTTTTAGTTGGGAGGACAGCAACTTTTACTCTTTAAAATTATTTTTTAGCTGGGCATGGTGGTGCATGCCTATAATCCCAGTACTTGGGAGGCAGAGACAGGAGGATTACAGGCTCAAGGCCAGCCTCAGCACTTTAGTAAGACCCTCAGCATCTTAGTGAGACCCTGTTTCAAAATAAAAAGGGCTGTAGCTCAGGGGTATAATTCCCCTTGTGTTAAATAAATAAATAATAAATAAAACATTTTTTTTGCGGCACTGGGGATGAACCCAGGGGTGTTCTACCTCTGCACTACACCCCCTGGCCCTATTTTTTATACTTTATTTTGAAACTGGGTCTCATGAAGTTGCGGAGGGCCTCACTAAGTAGAGAGAGAGAGAGAGAGAGAGAGAGAGAGAGAGAGAGCTGAGGCTGGCCGCAAACCCGGATCCTCCGGTCTCTGCCTCCCAAAGTACTGGGATTATAAGCGTGCGCCACCACGCCCGGCGTTAAAACATATATTTTTAATGTATCAGAAATAAAGCATAATGATTGCTATGGTCAAAGTTTAATATTTTAGAAAGGGAGCTGGGGAGGTACTGGCTTGTAATCCCAGTACTTGGGAGGCTGAGACAGGAGGATCGCAGGTTCAAGACCAGCCTCAGCAACTTAGTGAGACCCTGTTTCAAAAAAAAAAATAAAAAGGGCTGGAGCTAGCCTGGCGTGGTGGCGCACACTTGTAATCCCAGTACTTGGGAGGCTGAGACAGGAGGATGGCAGGTTTGCGGCCAGCCTCAGCTACTTAGTGAGGCCCTCCATAACTTAGTGAGTCCCTGTTTCAAAATAAAGAATAAAAAAAAGGGCTGGGGGTGTAGCTTGGAGGTAGAATGCCCCTGAGTTCAATCCCCAGTACCACGAATAAAACAAAACAAAAACTGATATTGGAATTTAAATGCTGATTTTTCAGTTCTGCTTCACACCCTACTTCATCCCCATTAGCTGAATTCACTTTTTATTTTAAGAGTTTTTGAGTGTTATTGCATTATGTGGAAGTTTTCTCTGTCTAAGAGGGCAACTTTCCTAGAAAGTAGTGTCAATAAATCGGATTTGTGGAGGCCCGGCGCCAGAGCCGCCCGCCCAGCTTCAGGCTGTCTGTGCCACTCGCCAGCCATGGGGGCCACTTCCTAAGCTCCCCGAGTCCTTGACCCCACACGGTGCCCTTCGTCCCTCGGTGGAGGCACAGGCAGAGGCAGGGCCGGAGCTGTAGGTCGCGTGCTTATTAATACACGCTGCCTGTGCATTATTAAGAAGCGTAAGAAGCAAAGGTCACCCCCGAGACAGCCACGAGCCTGCTGCCAATTTTTTTTTCTTTCCTGCGACGTGTTTCTTCACTTAAATTGCATGATTTCTCTGGATTTTTAAGTTACCCAGTTTCAGAAACGAAAGCTGCCAAACCAGACGAACTTGGAGAAAATAAAACCTTCACCAGCTGATGCCCGTGTATTTTTTAATGATTTATTTTTCCATCAGGAAAGGGGGCATGGCAATTTTGAAATGGGACGCTATGATTTCTCTAAGCAGAAATCTACTGCTACCGAAAACTTCTGCCGGTCAGGGTGCGTTTCACGGTGAACCGCATGAACCGCATGTCTAGAGATGGACCTTTTCTTCTTTTTTTTTTTTTTGCGGTACCGGGGATTGAACGCAGGGGCGTTCTACCTCCGCGCTACACCCCCGGCCCTATTTTTTTTATACTTTATTTTGAAACCGGGTCTCACGAAGTTGCGGAGGGCCTCACTAGATAGATAGATAGATAGATAGATAGAGAGAGAGAGAGAGAGCTGAGGCTGGCTGCGAACCCGGATCCTCCGGTCTCCGCCTCCCAAAGTACTGGGATTACAAGCATGCGCCACCATGCCCAGCTTGGACCTTTTCTTCTTATAACTCATGTAGAGGCCGGACTCCTGCCTTCAGCTTTAAAGGTGGAATCACAGTGTTTTTCAATTCATTTACACAAAAGCCAGTAAGCCGGGCGCGGTGGTGCACACTTGTAATCCCAGTCCGTGGGAGGCTGAGACAGCAGCCTCAGCTACTTAGTGAAACCCTGTTTCAAAATAAAGAATAAAGCCAGGCGTGGTGGTGCACGCTTGTAATCCCAGTACTTGGGAGGCTGAGACAGGAGGATCCGGGTTCACGGCCAGCCTCAGCTACGTAGTGAGGTCCTCCGCAACTTAGTGAGACCCTGTTTCAAAATAAAGAATAAAAAATAGGGCTGGGGGTGTAGCTCGGAGGTAGAATGTCCCTGGGTTCAATCCTCAGTACCTCAAAAAAAAAAAAAAAGCCAGTAACCAGGGGCCTGATCCCAGATAGGGGGAGACTGCCCTTCCCCAATGTGAATGCTTTGTGCCCTTGGGTGCACAGTGGGGCTTTGGAGAGTGGGCGTGGGGGGCATTTGCTAGGCCACAATTCACTGCCTAGGCTGGGCTCAGACTGGCCTCCCAGAACATGGAAGTACATACAGTTCTTCCCTGGCCCGCAGCTGTTCTGTGAGCCTGAGGCGAGGCCTTTGGCTTCCACAGTACCTAAAATTCCTCCACCTGGGAGAGTTAGAAATCAGGCTGTTGTGTTGAATAAATTAGAACAGTAATGCCGCCTCCTCCTCCTCCTCCTC
>PVJS01032138.1:0-22967 GCA_004027185.1 Glis glis | reverse complement strand
CGAAGTTGCAGAGGGCCTCACTAAGGAGAGAGAGAGAGAGAGAGAGAGAGAGAGGGAGAGAGAGAGAGGGAGAGAGAGAGAGAGCTGAGGCTGGTCGCGAACCCGGATCCTCCGGTCTCCGCCTCCCAAAGTACTGGGATTACAAGCGTGCGCCACCACGCCCGGCTTTTTTTTCTTTATTTTGAAACCGGGTCTCGCTAAATTGCGGAGGGCCTCACTAAGTAGCTGAGGCTGGCCGCGAACCCAGATCCTCCGGTCTCAGCCTCCCAGATTACAAGCGTGTGCCACCACGCCTGGCTGTGAGACCCTGTTTCAAAATAAAAAAAAATAATAAAATAGGGCTGGGGGGTGTAGCTCAGAGGTAGAATACCCCTGGGTTCAATCCCCAGTACTGCAAAAATAAATTAAAAAATAAATACATAAATAAATAAAAAGCAATCCAAACCATAACTCATAATCACTGGGGAACTAGGAAAAAAAAACATATATATATATGTGTCCAGATTCCTCACCCAGTAATTCTGACCTAATTAGCTGGGGTAGGGCCCCAGGTGATTTTTAATGCGGAGCTGGGGTCAAGAACCCCTGATGTGGAGGGTTCTAGGAAGTATCCGCTAAAATGAGCTAATGTAGTTGAATCACAGAATAGCGTGGGACCCCAGGTTATAGATCTTGGAGTCAGTGTGCAGGTGGAAGTTGAAGTCATGGGCATAGGTGGCAGTAACACAAAAGGACAGTCACTAGGCAAAGCCACTTCCACTCCACTCCTAAAGTCAAGAGAAAGCTCCAGAGCCAGGCGTGGTGGGGCACACCTGTAATCCTAGTACTTGGGAGACTGAGACAGGAGGATCATAGGTTCAAAGCCAGCCTCAGCAATTTAGCGAGGCCCTCCACAACTTAGCAAGATGACTTCCAAATAAAAAATAAAATCAGTCTGAGGGTATAGCTCGGAGGTAGAATGCCCCTGGGTTCAATCTCCAGTGCCAAAAAGAAAAGAAAAAAAAAAAAAGAGAGAGAGAGAGAAAGCTCCAAGTGGTGGCCTGGAGACCCTGTGGGGTTTGTTTTTGTTTTGTTTTTTTATTAGTGGGCAGCTGGGCATGGTGGCATACGCTTGTAATTCCAGTACTTGGAAGGCTGACACAGGGGGATTGCATGTTCTCCGCCAGCCTCAGCAACTTAGGGAGGCCCTCCATAACTTAGTGAGACCCTGTTTCCAAATAAGAAATAAAATCGGGCTGGGAATATAGCTCAGAGGTAGAATGCCGCCGGGCGTGGTGGCTCACACTTGTAATCCCAGTACTTGGGAAGCTGAGACAGGAGGATCCCAGGTTCTCAGCCAGCCTCAGCAATTTAGTGAGGCCCTCTGCAACTTAGTGAGACCCTGTTTCAAAATAAAATAAAATCGGGCTGGGGGTGTAGCTCAGAGGTAGAATGCCTCTGGGTTCGATCCTCAGTGCCACACACACACACAAAATTTGTGGTCAACATTATAATGTTGGGGAAATCCACATAAAAATCTAGATTTCTGGATTTTCTTGGAAAAATCAGCTCTGCCACCCTGGCAGAGTCCCTTGGTGACAACCAGCTGGAGCTAAGGACCAGCTGACCCTGTGGCCAGGGCCTGTGCCAGGGCGTCAGTCCTCACTGTTGCCCGCTGCCTCGTGCCTGGCCAGCATCGCTCAGTTATGCTCTCTGCGTGCGCCCTGCAGGAAAGCAGCTGGGAAGCTGGGACCAGAAGCTCAGCAGGGCAAAGGTGTGGGATGAAAACCACGCACCTCTTCCACAGTGTAGGGGGAAGGGACCTAGATCCCAGAGATCCCGCCCAGAAGCCTCCTTGAGCTGCCCGATCAGCCCAGGAGGGAATTCAGTCAGGCGTACTTCCTCCTCCTCATGCCCATCTCTCCGGCCCCCAGACCACCGCTGTGGACATCTTCTCTGCAGGCTGCGTGTTCTATTACGTGCTTTCTGGCGGCAGCCACCCCTTCGGAGACAGCCTGTATCGCCAGGCCAACATCCTCGCAGGGAATCCCTGTCTGGCTCACCTGGAGGAAGAGGTCCACGGTGAGAGAGATGGGGTCCAGCAGAAAGGAAAGGAGAAGGGCATGAGGCTGGGCAGGCCTGACCCATCCTCCCCTTCTGCCCTGCAGACAAGGTGCTTGCCGGGGACCTGGTGGAAGCCATGTTGAGCGCGCTGCCGCAGGCCCGACCCTCTGCTCGGCAGGTGCTGGCCCACCCCCTCTTTTGGAGCAGAGCCAAGCAGCTCCAGTTTTTCCAGGTCAGAGGGAAATCTTGGGAATGGCCCCCAAAGTCCTAGATTTGGGTCCTGAACAACAAGAAAAAGGAAGTCAGGCCAGGCATGGTGGTGCATGCCTGTAATCCCAGTACTTGGGAGGCTGAGACAGAGGATCACAGGTTCGAGGCAACTTAGTGAAACCCTGTTTCAAAATAAAAAATAAATAAAATAGGGCTGGGGGTGTGGTTAAGAGGTACAACACCCCTGGGTTCAATCCCCAGTACTAAAAAGAAAGAAAAACGGAGCCGGTGTGGTGGTGCATGCCTGTAATCCTAGTTCTTGGGAGGCTAAGACAGGAGGATAGAAGGTTCAAGGACAGCCTCAGCAAATAGTGAGACTCTCATCAGCCTAGCAAGACCCTGTTTCAAAATAAAATAATAAAATAGGGCTGGGGGTGTAGCTTGGAGGTAGAATGCCCCAGGGATCAATCCTGAATACCACAAAAAAAAAAAAAAGAGAAAGAAAAAAGTAAGACAGAGTGGTGGGGAAAACGGAACAGCTACCTGTTCCAGGCAGCCTGGTTCCTCATCAGAACCAGAGAAGTCTGGACTCCTCATCTGCTCCGCCTTCATACTCCAGGGCCTACTCTTTACAGCTTTCCCAGCCGCGTTCCTTCCTGCTACACCCATGTTCAGATTCCCCATTGTCTGTGTGACCCTGAGCAAGGGACTGTGCCTCTCAGCGCCTCTCAGCCGGTTTGCCCTGTAGAACGAGCCGGCACTGCCTGCCTCCCAGGTGGGTGGTAGATCTCGTGGAGGCCCAGGCTGGAGGCAACCGTCCTCATCATCCTAGTCCAACAGGCGTTGGCTGCTGCACAACCCTAAGCCACACAACACCCCCGGGCCCGTGGCCTCGGTGTCGCTGTAGGCTCAGGAGCTCTGTGGGTCCTAGGACGTCAGTGACTGGCTGGAGAAGGAGCCTGAGCAGGGGCCCCTGGTGACGGCGCTGGAGGCGGGCGGCTACAAGGTGGTGCGGTACAACTGGCACAAGCACATCTCCATGCCGCTGCAGACAGGTAGAGGCGCCCTGGGTGGGCTGGGAGGCCGAGGGGAGCCCACCCGGACACCTCTGCAGCCCATTTCTCTGCCCACAGATCTGAGAAGGTTCCGGTCATACAAGGGGACGTCAGTGCGAGACCTGCTCCGTGCCATGAGGAACAAGGTGTGTTCTGGGACCCGGGGGACCTAGATCCTGGGAAGGCCTGCTGCAGCTGAACCAGGCTCCCTGCTCTACCACCCTCAGAAGCACCACTACAGGGAGCTGCCGGCCGAGGTGCAGCAGGCGCTGGGCCAGGTCCCCGATGGCTTCGTGCAGTACTTCACCCACCGCTTCCCACGGCTGCTCTTGCACACCCACTGTGCCATGAGGAGGTGCGCCTCCGAAAGCCTCTTCCTGCCCTACTATCCGCCAGCCTGATGCCAGGGAGCCACGCCAGGGGCCACGAGGAGCTGAGTCGGCCAGGGGCCACAGAGGCGGCCTCCACCCTAGCAGGCCAAGGAGTTGGACCTGTGGCTGCGGCTGAGGCTGGCCTCAGCATCAGAAAAGACTGGCAGAGGCCTGGGGCTACCGCAGCAGAGACATGCCTGCAGTCCAGGCACCCTCAGGGAATACAAGCTAAAAAAGATTCATATATGTTTAATGTATATAAAGCCAAGGGTAGGGCAGTCCTGAATTCAATAGAAATTCTCTGTACAATTTATATGGTGAGTTAAGAGGAAAAGGGAAGAGGCTTGTGTAGAACCCACACCCGAACATGTACAAAAATAACTTACACAGCAACCCCACCTTGCACAGATGACGGGGCTCCCTGCCCAGCCCCCAGGGCTGGGGGTGCATTACAGACACAGCCCCACAGGAGCCAACTGTGCAGGCCCAGGCGCTGGCGGGAGTGAGGGGTAGCAGTCCGCAGGGCAGGGAGGCCTAGGAGGAGGCCTTGAGGCGGTTGCAGGCTGAGCGGGAGCTCAGCAGCTTGTCCACCATGGTGCGGGCGTAGCGTAGCCGGCTGGCCAGCTCCTTGCAGCAGCCGTACTCCTCCAGCAGGCTCAGGCGGTACGTGCGGAAGTCCCGCTTTTCGTCGATGTAGGTCACGGCTGCCATCAGTGGGCACAGGATGAGTTTGGTGTGGTCCTGCAAGGGAAGGGGGTCGAGATTGAAGATGGCAGCAGGGTGGGGGGCACTTCATCCCCTTTCTCCTGTGCCTGCCAAGGCCGGGTACCCACACCTTGGGTCACCTCGGGTCCCCTCCGGCCCGTGCCGCGCACCTGGAAGAAGTTGATCTGCACGGTGCCGTTGCTGAGGTGAAGGATGATGGCGCTGCGCGTGCGGAACCAGGTCCGCAGGTAGGGCAGCCGCGCCAGCTCGTCGCCTTCCCGTGGCGTGATGTTGGCCCCCGCCTTCAGCAAGTGCTCGCTCATGTAGTTGCGGAAATACTTAAGCAGGGTGATCTGGTTGGAAGGCGGGGTGGGGGGATTCTGCAGTCAGAGTCTGACCCCAGCAGAAGCCCCAGCCCGGCTCCCAGTCCCCCGGGCAGCGGCGCTCACCTTCTTCATCAAGGAGTTGGGGTGGGAACTCACGGTGAGGTAGGACTCGGTGCCGTCTCGCTCTATGTACTGCAGGCTGTCCCCGTCGTTGTAGAGGATGAGGCGTGTGGAGTCGTTGAAGAGCACCCCCACACTGTTGTCACACAGCTGGTACCCTAGCGGGAGGTGGAGGGAGACCTCAGGTAGGGGAAGGAAGGGTGGGGGGTGGGGGCTGGAGCTGGGAGGCCTGGGATGGAGACAGGAGTGTTGAGAGAAGCCTGGGAGCCAGGAAAGCCAGAGCCTGTGAAGACAAGGTCACTTGGCCGACCCAAGCCACCCACCAGTCCTGGAAGAAACCTACCGAGGCCGTACTTGTCCGAATAGTCCACCCACTTGCTGACCCAGAAGATGGGGATGCAGGCAGGATCCTCGGCCTCCTCTGGCACAGAGACAGACAGATCATCAGTCAGAACCAGCCTCTTCCCCTCTGGTCTACTCACGCGGCCCACACCAGGGAAGCTTGCGGGCACCCCACCGGGTGCAGTGGAGAGGCCTGGGACTCCAGAGAGGAGCGCAGCAGGGCCTGTGCCACCAGCAGGCAGCACACACATCCAAGCGGAACGATGCAGCTCAGCCGCCAAGTGCCACCCACTCCTGCATTCAGTTGAGCCATGTATCCAAGGCCTACTGTGTGCCAGGCATCGTAGTAGGTATAATGAGCAAAAGATAGCAACCCCAGCTTCACAGAGCTTAGGTTCTAATTGTAGGGACAAAGATTAATCAAAATCCGTATCAACAAAATCTGAAAGTTATTTCTTTTTTTTTTTTTTTGCGGTACCGGGGATTGAACGCAGGGGCAGTCTACCTCCGCGCTACGCCCCCGGCCCTATTTTTTTATGCTTTATTTTTGAAACCGGGTCTCACGAAGTTGCAGAGGGCCTCACTAGGTAGAGAGAGAGGGAGACAGGGAGAGAGAGAGAGAGAGAGAGAGAGATAAGAGAGAGAGAGAGAGAGAGAAATCATGTGCGCGCGCGCCCGCGCATGCGTACTGAGGTTGGCCGCGAACTCGGATCCTCCGGTCTCCGCCTCCCAAAGTACTGGGATTACAAGCGTGCGCCACCATGCCCAGCCCCAGCCCTATTTTTTATACTTTATTTTGAAACCGGGTCTCACGAAGTTGCGGAGGGCCTCACTAAGGAGAGAGAGAAGGAGAGAGCGAGAGAGCTGAGGCTGGCCGCGAACCCGGATCCTCTGGTCTCCGCCTCCCAAAGTACTGGGATTACAAGCGTGTGCCACCACGCCCGGCTTGAAAGTTATTTCTATCAGGGTAAGTCAGTGGCTGACAGATTAGCTAGTTTTCCAGTTTGGAGTGATTAAGAAACTGTGAGCAGATAGACAATTCCAGATATTCCAGATACATCAAAATGTTATGGTTCGTGGGCGTGGTGGTGCATGCCTATAATCCCAGGATTTGGGAGGCTGAGGCAGGCGGATCACAGGTTCAAGACCAGCCTCAGCAACTTAGCGAGATGCTGATTCCAAAATAGGGCTGGGAGTGTAGCTCGGAGGCAGAATGCCTCTGGGTATTCTGTTCGTGCAACAAAACAAAGAAGGGGACATGGAGTCTGTTGGGTGAGAAGGGGTCCGGAGCACTAACTATACAGCAGGGAGAGGCTGAAGTGCCCGCAGTGGGTACCAGGGAGGGAGATGCTCAGGGAGGCGACAAGGGAACAGATACTTGAAGGAGGCAAGGGGACGGGGCAGGCAGACATCTACAGGAGATGCATTACAGGGGGAGGGAGAGGAGCAAAGCCAGGGCTGGAGCTCCTCTGGGTCTGTCTGGGAGGATGGGATTGACAGGATTTCACTGAGCAGAGAGAAGCACAGCATGTGCAGAGGGACAGAGGTGGCCATATCGGGGCACTAGATGACGAGTACTTGTAGACCAAGAAGAGATGGATCAAAAACGAAGGCAAGGGCCACAGCGGGGAGGGCCTGGGTGTCAGGCTGACTCACTTGGATTGTGACCTACAGGAGATGGGGAACCAAAGGGAGACAGGTCCTGGACAAGTCACCACTGTTGGGACACTGGAGTCTCGCCCTGCCTTCTCTTGATGCCCCAGGCATGCAGCCCCCACCCAGGTCCCCCAGTACTCACCTTGCCGGACCAGCCCTCGCTCTGCGGGCTTGGAGGCATTGACACTGTGTAGCTGCTGCAGCATGTCACCCAGGTGGCACTCGACCGCCTCGTTTGTCTCCTGAACCACTGGTTCCTCCTTTTCCCGGGGACGGTCAGGCAGGGGGTTCTCCATGCCTAGGAAGGCGACTCGATCATTAGCTAGGCCCAGAAGTGGGGGAGAGGGTTGTAGAAGGGGGCACAGCACTGCCTGCCTTAGCTGGCACGCTTCCCAGAGAAAAACTCCTTTAGCTACAGTTGCTTTGGGGAAACAGAGTCAGTGCCAGGTTATTAAAAGAATAGCTGCCATGCTCATGTGACAGGCGTGTGTGCTCAACGTGAGGCCACGGAGCTCCAGGCAGTCTGGCCTCTGACCAAACAGCGCGGCCTTTCAAGACAACGCCTGTCACTCAGGCAGACAGCTTGAAGGCACCAGCAGCTCCGAGGTGCCCTCTTCAAGCAGAGGATTAAAGGCACCCTCAGCATGCAGGAAGATGGGCGGGCTAGGTCTACTGCAGCTCATCAGCAGGATGGATTTGGGAGGCACTGAAATGAAAACCTAAGATTTTTCCACCTTAAAATCTCCTTTATATGCTTATAAACCAAAGGGTCTGAAAAGATACATATGGAAAATTTTAACCTTGGTTATATTTGGGTGGTAGAAGCATGGATGATTTTGGTCTTTTTTGCTTATAAACATTTAACTTTCTCTCCTAATGACACGTGCTAGCTCTCCTTGCATATTATGCAATTTTCCTTAGAATAAGTATTCCATTAAAAAACTGTGCTGTGATGAGGATTATGTGTGTGTGTATGTTACCAGGGATTGAAAACCCAGGGGTATACTACCTCTGAGCCAACACCCCAGTCCTTTTTTGTGTGAGTGTGGTACTGAGGATGGAACCCAGGGCCATTCTGCCTCTGAGCTACACCACTAGCTCTATTTTATTCTTTTTTTTTTAATTTTTTTTTTTGCGGTACTGGGGATTGAACCCAGGGTATTCTACCTCCAAGCTCGACCCCCAGCCCTATTTTTTATTCTTTATTTTGAAACAGGGTCTCACTAAGTTGCAGAGGGCCTCACTAAGTAGCTGAGGCTGGCCATGAACCCGGATGCTCTGGTCTCAGCCTCCCAAGTACTGGGATTACAAGCGTGCGCCATAACACCTGGCTTTTATTCTTTTATTTTGAAACAGGGTCTCACAAAGTTGCAGGTGCCTAAGTTGCTGAGGCTGTCCTTGAACCTGTGACCCTTCTGTCTCAGCCTTCCAAGTACTAGAATTATGAGCCCACGCCACCACGCCCAGCTCCCTAGCCGAGTATGTGTGTTTGTGTATGTGAATGTGTGTGGTACTGGGGATTGAAGCCAGGGGCATTCTACCTCCGAGCCAACCCCCCAGCCCTATTTCTAATTTTGAAACAGGGTCTCACAAAGTTGAGGAGGGCCTCAATAAGTAGCTGAGGCTGGCTGTGAACCTGTGATACTCCTGCCTCAGCCTCCCAAGTACTGGGATTACAGGCATGTACCACCACACCCAGTTTATTTTTCTTATTTTGAAACGGTACTGTTAGCTTGCTGAGAGTCTCCTACATTGCTGAGTTGACTTTGAACCTGAGCTCCTCCTGTCTCAGCCTCCCAAGCAGCCAAATGCTGTTAACCATTGAAAATGGACGAAGAATGTATAGAGATTCATCATATAGTTCTCTCTATCATTGCGTATGCTTGAAAATTACCACAAAATTTTTAATACTATATATTTAAAATTAAAACCAAAAGAAAAACAATCCTTAAAATAAAATTGTAGCCCAAAGAATAAAATAGATATCTATGAGTTCATTACTAACATGAATAACCAACTAAATAAACAGAAGAGAAGGGATAGCGCTTCACTGTAGAAGAATTCCATAAATGTAGGAGTGAGGAGAGAAGAAAACTTGCCATTAGAATACCTCGATATTAACATGCATAGGGCCCTGGGTTGGATCCCCAGAACCACAAAAAAAGAAAAAAGAAAAAAAGAAAAAACGCAACGCTGGGTGTGGTGGTGCATGCCTGTGATACAGTACTTGGGAGGCTGAGACAGGAGGGTCACAGGTTCAAGGACAGCCTCAGCAAGTAGTGAGACTCTCATCAACCTAGAGACCCTGTTTCAAAATAAAAATAAAATAGGGCTGGGGGTGTAGTTTGAAGGTAGAATGCCCTGGGTTCAATCCCCAGCAACACAAACACACACACACACACACACACAAAGATTAACATTACCAATAAAAAGAAAAAAATATATATATCTCCAGATATGATACACTGAGACGAGCACATCATTTTTGCAGTATTCTTGCCAAAACTGCAGAACTTGAGTGATCATGAGGAAGCATCAAATCCAAACTGAAGGACGCTCTAGGAGATAACTCACGGGTGCTTTTTAAGAGTGTCCAGCCGGGCGTGGTGGCGCACCCTTGTAATCCCAGTACTTTGGGAGGCAGAGACCGGAGGATCCGGGTTCGTGGCTAGCCTCCTCTCTCTCTCTCTCCCTGTCCCTCTCTCTCTCTCTCTTTCTCTTTCTACTTAGTGAAGCCCTCCGCAACTTCGTGAGACCCGGTTTCAAAATAAAGGATAAAAAATAGGGCCGGGGGTGTAGCGTGGAGGTAGAACGCCCCTGGGTTCAATCCTCGGTATTGCAAAAAAAAAGAGTGTCCAGGTCATGAAGGACAAGGAAGGACCGAGGGACTATCACAGGGTGGAGGAGACTAAGGAGACATGATAACTAAATGCCACGTGGGGTCCTGAATGATCCTGGCACAGAACATACCCCTTGAGCGGTCCAGGTAAAGGCTGGTGTGTGTCAGGAGTATGAAGCCCAAGGTTCATGTCTTCGTTTTGATAATTGCTCTAAAGTTAAGCAAAATGCTAACAGTGGGGGAAGCTGGGTGAAGGGTGTATGGGAACTCTCAGCTCTGTCTTATTTATAACTCTTCTGTATAAGCCTAAACTTACTCCAAAATGAAGTTTAAAAACAACCAAGTAGCCAGGCATGGTGGCGCATGCTTGTAATCCCAGTACTTGGGAGGCTGAGACCGGAGGATCCGGGTTCGCAGCCAGCCTCAGCTACTTAGTGAGACCCTGTTTCAAAATAAAGAATACAAAAAATAGGGCTGGGGATGTAGCTTGGAGGTAGAATGCCCCTGGGTTCCATCCCCAGTATTGCAAAAAAAAAAAAACCAACAACCAAGTAATCCCTAATAATCTAAAACTAATTGAAATAAATAAATGTAAATTGTATATTAAACTGGTGAGATATCCACAAAGAAGCTGGGCGTGGTGACACATGCTTGTAATCCCAGTACTTTGGGAGGCGGAGACCGGAGGATCCGGGTTCGCGGCCAGCCTCAGCTCGTGCGCTTGCTCTCTCTCTCTCTCCTTAGTGAGGCCCTCCGCAACTTCGTGAGACCCGGTTTCAAAATAAAGTATAAAAAATAGGGCCGGGGGCATAGCGCGGAGGTAGAAATATCCACAAAGAGAAACAAAGTATTTCAAGCTACTTTTTAAAAACTATATATCCTTAATGAACTATATTCTAAGGAAGGGCCAGGGATGGTAGTGCATGTCTGTAATCCCAGTACCTGGGAGGTTGATACAGGAGGATCACAGGTTTGAGGCCAGCCTCAGTAACTTAGCAAGGCCCTCAGCAATCTAGCAAGACCCTATTTCAACATAAAAAATAAGCCAGGCATGGTGGCACATGCCTGTAATCCCAGCAATTGGGAGACTGAGACAGGAGGATTAAGACCAGCCTCATCAATTTAGCAAGACCCTGTTTCAAAATAAAAGAGCCAGGAGTGTAGCTCTGAGGTATAATGCCCCTAGACTCAATTCCCAGTACCACACACACACAAAAAAACCCCAAAACCTAAGAAAGGTAGAAATACAAGAAAATAAAATACCATTTAATAACAGGAACTAGTTTCTATATGTTGGAAATTTTAACTATATTAATGTTGTAAGGAAATAAAATTTTCAATTTAAGAGAAAAGATGTATGTACAAGTAAAGAAGCAAAAAATGTGTTGTTATCTGAATCAGACACTTAAAAATTACCAAAAGAAAAGCATTAACTCCAGAGAATAAGATTGCTATAAGAAAAACATCAGATCGCCGGGTGTGGTGGCACACACCTATAATCCCAGTATTTGGGAGGGTGAGACAGGAGGATCACAGGTTTGAGGTCAGCCTCAGCAACTTAGCAAGACCTGGTTTCAAAATAAAAATAAAAAAGGCTGGGGAAGCTGGGCATGGTGGTGCACACCTGTGATCCCATACTTGGGAGGCTGAGACAGGAGGATCACAGGTTCGTGGCCAGCCTCAGCAACTTAGTGAGGCTCTCAGCAACTAGTGAGACCCTGTTTCAAAATAAAATAGGGATGGGGATTGGCTCAGAGGAAGAATGCCCCTGGCTTCAATCCCTAGTACCACAAACACATAAAAGGGGGCTCGGGGTGCAGCTCAAAGGTAGAATGCCCTTGGGTTCAATCCAAAGTACCACACATACACACACAAGAAAACACTGGATCAATGTTCAAAGTCTTCACCTTAATAATGGTGTCTGCCATGTACTGTGGTTATGTTAAAAGATCTGTTTTTAGGAAATAGACACTTATATTAAGGGTAAAGGACAAGATGGATATGACTTGGTCTCAAATGGCTCAGAGAAAAAGATACACATATATGTGTATGCATATATGTATATATATGTGGAGAGAGACAAAAGTGGGAAAAGTGTTAATTGGTAGATCTGGAAAAAAGGAGGGGGCAGCCATTTCCTATCTATTCTTCTACTTATTTATAAGCTTGGACTAATATCAAAATAAAACATTAAAACAACCTGAATCAGAAACACAAGGTTCCCCACAATTATGTATGTCCTAATTCTGTCCTCTGAAGAGACCAGGAAACAAAGACACCCTAAGCAGTGTTTCTATGGTTTCATGAGAAGATGTCCATCTTCTTAGAGAGCTGCATATGAAGTTTATTGGAGTAAAATGGCAGAGTGCTGGCGTTCACTTCAGTGACACTTCAAAGGAACGACAAATGAGAGATGAAGCAAATGTGTCAAAGTCTGGGTAACTGCTGATTTGTGCGGGCACATACGGGAATCCACTAATTATATTCTACGGGTATATTTGGAATTTTTCCTATTTTGTCATGCAAGAGTAGTGTTAACAATTTCTTAAAGTGAGCAAAAGGAATTTTTCAGCTGGGCGTGGTGGTGCACGCCTGTAATTCCAGTACATAGGAGGCTGAGACAGGAGGATCGTGGGTTTGAGACTAGCCTCAGCAACTTAAAAAGACTCTCAGCAATCTAGGGAGACCCTGTTTCAAAACAAAAAGAGCTGGGGGTATAGGTTAAAGGTGGAATGCCCCTGGGTTCAATCCCTAGTACTACAAAAAAAAAATTTTTTTTCAGCCTTGGCATTCAGTCTATTTCTTCTCCTTGGGCCCAAAGGTTGATCCAGCCATGCTAAGGTCTGTCTTTCCTGCAGGCCGAGGGTAGAAGGGCATGGGGACCAGGATTCAAGGATAGGGTCTGTCTTTCCTGCAGGCCCAGGGTAGAAGGGCATGGGGACCAGGATTCAAGGATAGGGTCTGTCTTCCTGCAGGCCAAGGGTAGAAGGGCATGGGGACCAGGATTCAAGGATAGGGTCTGTCTTTCCTGCAGGCCCAGGGTAGAAGGGTATGGGGACCAGGATTCAAGGATAGGGTCTGTCTTCCTGCAGGCCAAGGGTAGAAGGGCATGGGGACCAGGATTCAAGGATAGGGTCTGTCTTTCCTACAGGCCCAGGGTAGAAGGACACAGAAACCAGGATTCAGGGCTACGGGCCTGTCTCACTCCACTCCTGGGTTCTGAAGCCGGGGAGCGCGCTGCACACACCTGAAAGCCCCAGCCCTCTGGGCTGTGCTGTCCACCCAGCCCCAGGTGTTACCTTTGTTGAGAACCGTGAGAGGCTTCCGGGTACTGGGGTCCAGGCTGCTAGGCGCGATTGAAAACCGCGGTGGAATGGTGAGGCAGGTGATGGGGAGACGGGCAGGGATGTAGCCAGAGGTAAAGAACTCGTCATTGAGCAGCTCGTGAATGGTTGGCCGGGCGGTGGGATCTGTCTGCAGCATCTTCTGGATGAGGGAGGCGGCCACGGGGTTGATGTGCTGCAGCAGAGAGGGAGAGCTGTAAGCAGGATATGACAGGGACCGCTAGTGCAGCACAGCCACCAAGGGACTGCAGGCCCAGCCCACATGGCCTCAAACACACCACAGCAAGGCCGAGTTCACCACGATCAACTTTACTGAGTCAACATGGGCCAACCTAAGTGAGGGAATGATGTTTCCTTCCTCTGGACACTCAAGATTGACTTGGGGAAACCGGGCATGGTGGCACACGCTTGTAATCCCAGTACTTGGAGGCTGAGACCGGAGGATCCGGGTTCGCAGCCAGCCTCAGCTACTTAGTGAGGCCCTCCACAATTTAGGAGACCCTGTTTCAAAATAAAGAATAAAAAATAGGGCTGGGGGTGTAGCTTGAGGTAGAATGCCCCTGGGTTCAATCCCCGGTACGGCAAAAAAAACAAAAAATAAACAAACAAAAAGATTAATTTGGAGCCGGGCGTGGTGGTGCACGCTTGTAATCCCAGTACTTTGGGAGGCAGAGACCGGCCAGCCTCAGCTCTCTCGCTCGCTCTCTCCCTGTCACTCTCTCTCTCTCTCTCCTTAGTGAGGCCCTCCGCAACTTCGTGAGACCCGGTTTCAAAATAAAGTATAAAAAATAGGGCCGGGGGCGTAGCGCGGAGGTAGAACGCCCCTGCGTTCAACCCCTGGTACCACAAAAAAAAAAAAGTAACTTGGGACCTGGGTGCAGTGGTGCACACCTGTAATCCCAGTACTTGGGAGGCTAAGACAGGAGGATCACAGGTTGGAGGACAGCCTCAGCAATGTAGTGAGACTCTCAGCAACTTAGTGAGACCCTGTTTCAAAATTTAAAAAGGGCTGGGAGTGTAGCTCAGAAGTAGAATGCCCCTGGGTTCAAGCCCCAGTAACACACACACACACACACACACACACACACACACAATTAACTTGGGGTAGCTTTTTTCCTGAATTTGCCCTTGTACACTTGAACTTGCTCATCATTAGACGAGTACTTGAAAACAGGCTTTGTGGTCCTAAGACCTGCATTTCAATCCCAGCTCTGCCAAGTAACCTGGACTTCCTTTGTATCTGCATCTGTAAAATGGGGATGCACCAAGCTCGGAGCCCCACTGAGAAGATTCGATGGGATATAATCTAGCACAGGTCAAACACAGAGTAACAGCCTAGCATTAACTCTGCACTTTTTTTTTTTTGCGGTACTGGGGATTGAAACCCAGGGGTGTTTTACCTCCACGCTACACCCCCAGCCCTATTTTTTTATACTTTATTTTGAAACCGGGTCTCACGAAGTTGCAGAGGGCCTCACTAAGTGCCTCCCAAAGTGCTGGGATTACAAGCGTGCGCCGCCACGCCCAGCTTAACTCTGCACTTATTATATGCCAGGAAGCGTTCTAAGTACAACTTGCACAGTAACTCACGTGGCCTCACAAAAACATCTAAGGGGCCTGTGATCCCAGTACTTGGGAGGCTGAGACAGGAGGATCACAGGTTTGAGACCAGCCTCAGCAACTTAGTGAGCCTCGGTTTCAAAATTAAAAAATAAAAAAATTGGACTGTGGGTGTAGCTCAGAGGCAGAATGCCCCTGGGTTCCATCCTCAGTACCACACACACACACACACACACACACACACACACTCACACACACACACAAATCCAAGGGTGGGGGATCTCTACTATCATCCCTCACTTGCAGGTGAGGAGGAAACTGAGGCAGAGAGGGTAAGTGCCTGGTGGAGCCAGTACTCACACCCAAGCAGTCTAGTCAGCTCGAGCCATTCCATGCTCTTTCTGACAGCAAACTGACCCTTTGTGACAGATGTACTTTATCTGTTCTTGCAGAGAAAGGGCTCCAGGCTTCACCCAAGTCAAGGACACCAAACTGGAAGGTGGCTCTGTGCCAGCCTTCTGTGGAAACGAGCTATTCTAGATAAGTATATGCAGGCGGTTGTGAAAACCGATGCAATTTTGCCATTGGGAAGCTCCTGGGTTTGCAGGGGCTCAATTCTGTGAGCGCTTACTGCGTGCAAGGCATTGTGTCATTCAGGTACCCCAGAGGTGACTCCACTTCACACATGGAAACAGTTCAGAAGAGCTAGGCCATTTGCCCCTTGTGACCTGGCTGCTAAGCAGCAGAGTCCATTTGGATTAAGATGGTCCACCTCTGAGGCTTAAGCACCCCTTCCTTCCCCCTCCCATATTTTCTTCTGCTTTTACATATCTTCTTTTATACCAGGGATTGTGAGCCCTGGACATTGTACCTGAGCTACACCCCCAGCCCTTCTTTTATTTTTTATTTGGAAACAGAATCTCACTAAATTGCTGAGGCTAGCCTCAAACCTGCAATCCTCCTGTCTCAGTCTCCCAAGTACTGGGATTACAGGCATGCACCACCATGTAGATATCTTCTGAATCTACTTTAAGATTCTACACTCTTTCCCTAGAAAACATGCTTACATGTACCTATGTACCAAATTCTGTAAGTAATTTCAGACACAGATCTCTTACGGTTCTGTGGCTACCCCTAGGGGTAGGACTGATCTGTCTCTGTCCTCAGGATAGAGCTGGGCTCAGTAAATAGCTTTGGGGGAAAAATAAAACAAACTTCAAGTGTCGTTAGTCACCTTGGGAATACTGTATTCATTCTTCTTGATCCGGAGGTAGGTCTCTTTTAGACATGAGGTCTCAAAAGGTGGTTTGCCCACTAGCAAGGTGTACCTGTAAGCACAAGGTGGGACTCAGCTCAAGGCTACCTGCCAAAACCCAGAGGAAGGCGTCGCCTCAGGGGCAAGACAGGCATCCTTTGGCCTTTCACTGACTCGGGGCCTGAGGACCATCTCCAAGTCTGCTCAGCAGCCCCAGGAAACGGCTGGGCGAGCCCTCAGTACAGTACAGGTGACAAGACCTGGATTCCAATGGGCTAGGCATCGTTTGGCTCTGGCCTGCAGTGACCAAGGACCCTGTGCCAAGACCTCAGAGGCCATGGCCACCCACGACAGGCCAGTGGGGTGGGGGGGCACTCGCTCCTGCAGAAGGAGCTCCATGTTCAGCAGTTCTGTATTTCAGGACTATGGTTTTTACCTGGAAAAAAAAGCTCCATTGCCAAGAAGTAGAAAAGCCCTGCTACAAACCACGTCTAATCCTCGAGGACCCAGGGCAACAGCAACAAAACACTTAACATCTAAAAGGGCCCAAGCCGCTGCCCGCCACCCAGCCCTCTGCTGGCCTTGACCCAGACACCGTGGCCACTCCCCAGCCCGCCCAAGTCCTGGTCCCGTGTCTCCCACCCAATGCTGGTCAGTGTTTCTAGAACTTTATTATGCACAGAAATGATCCCAGGAACTTGTTAAAAATCCAAATTCTGGTCCAGTAAATAAATAGTCTGGGTCCTGAGATTTCTGCATTTCGAACAAATTCCCAGGTGATGATGTTGCTGGTCTATGGACCACACTTTGAATAAGTAGCAAGAGGCTGGAGCAATGTAGGGTGGGCTTCTGTTCCCCTTCCCTGGACCTGCGGCCCAGGCCACAGGAATCCTCTAGAACACACCAGAATGGCAAGGAAAGTGGAAGTTAGCCTTTGTTTGGGGCAACATGTTCTCTGAACGGCCTTTCCACAAGGATCCGCAGGCTGAGATCGGCCTGGGAGACATCTCAAAGGGCCCCAGCTGAGGCCAGAGAGGTCCAGAGACAACCCCGACTTACATGATGCACCCGATGGACCACACGTCCACCTCGAAGCTGTGCCCCTTCTTGCTCAGCACCTCGGGAGCTATGTAATTCGGAGTCCCGCACAGGGTCTTCTTCCTCTCCCCGTCATACTCCACTTTGGTTGCCAGTCCAAAATCCCCTGGGACAGAGGGAGGAAGAAGGGGTACTCGGATGTCAGCTGCTGCCACCTGTCTGTGCAGACAGCTGGCTCAGGCTTGCCCATCAAGCACCAGAGACATTTCGCCCCACCAGCCTCTGCTCAACCAGGAACCTGGCACTCTGCTGGTCCCAGGGACCCGTCTCCCACTGCCATTTCTTGGCCCTCGCCTGAGAAACCAGGGCTGTGCTTCTAAAAGGGAATTGACAGGGACAGTGAAACTCTAATGGGGATCAAGCATGTGACTTTCAAGACTGCTGCTTGGCGAGTTGGTGAAGTGATGGGGAGTGATGGGGGCGGTGGCAAATCAGAATCTTAAGGGGGCAGCTGCTTTTCAGCCCAGCAAAGAGGCACCCTGAGGGAACGCTGGCCCTGCATTGTTGGAGCTTCCAGTTGTTTAAAAGGAGCTCCAAGAGCCAGGTGTGGTGGCACACGCTTGTAAACCCAGTACTTGGGAGGCTGAGACCAGAGGATACGGGTTCACCGCCAGCCTCAGCTACTTAAGGAGGCCCTCAGCTACTTAGTGAGACCCTGTTTCAAAATAAAGAATAAAAAATAGGGCTGGGGGTATAGCCCAGAGGTAAAATGCCCCTGGGTTCAATCCCCAGTACCGCAAAAAAAAAAAAAAAAAAGACTACTGTGTTGGGACATAAAAACAAAGCATCTAAAGGCAAGATACGGGCTGGTGGGCTCTTGGTTTTAAATTTTTGGACAAAAGAGACTTCTAAGCAGGGCATGGTGGTGCAAGCCTGTAATCCCAGTACTTTGGAGGCTGAGGCAGGAGGATCCCAGGTTTGAGGCCAGCCTTAGCAACTTAGCAAGGCCCTCTGCAACTTAGTGAGACCTTGTTTCAAAATAAGAAAAATAATATAGGGCTGGGGGTGTAGCTCAGCTGTAGAATGCCCCTGGGTTCAATCCCCAGTACTGCAAAAAGAGAGGGGGGTGGGGAGAGATTTCTAAAGGCGACCAACAGCCCAGACTTCCGGTCCTCTTCCTCCCTTGCCATCCTTCCTATTTCCTTCCCCTCGGCCTCCTCCGCATGCCACCTCTCGGAGTGTGTGGAGCACCCTGCAGGCCCACCATCTCACCTATTTTCACCTCCAGATCCTCGTTGAGAAAGAGGTTGCCCAGCTTGAGGTCCCTGTGGATGACCCGGTTTCGGTGCAGGTACTGGCAGCCCAGGACGATCTGCCTCAGGTAGTAGCGGGCCTCGGGCTCCGTCAGCGCTTTCCTCCTCTTGTGCAGCTCCAGGAGAGACTGGGGAGGCAGAGGAGAGGCCGTGTGGAGGCCCCAGGAGGAGCGTTACTAGGTCCAGGTCTCTCAGGACCAGACCCTGGACCCTCAGGGGATGAAGGAGGGTCTCCTACCCCCACCAACTCCGTCCCCAGGGCTCTGCCCGAACACTGGCCACGATCATTCACAGCACCCCTCTCCTGCTAGCTCCCTCCCTTATCTAGGGCCCCTCTCCCAGCCCCACTTTGGGAGCTCGGAATCCCAAGTGTCCCCTGATCCTTCTCTTCTCCGGAAGCTCCGAAGTCTGGCTCCAACCACCCTTCCCGGAGCCAGTCTCACTCCGGAAGCCCTGGGCCCACAGCTTCTCTACCCCGGACTCCTCTAGCAACTAACTCCTGGACTCCAGCGTCCACCGCCTGCACCCCTCCAACCCGGCGTCCAGGCGCCGCCTTTCCTAGCAGCTGCAAGACCCCGCTCCACTTCACTGGAACCCCCTCTCCTAGCTGTTCCCGATGATCAACACCCCTGACCAGAGGCCTTTCCCACCCCTAGCTCGAGGTTGGTCCCCAGCAACCCTTCTCGAGCAGCTCCAAGACCCAGGCGCCCTTTCCGGGGAACTTCTTCCCAGCAGCTCCAGCCCCCCGGCAGCGACACTCACCCTCCGGCGGCAGAGCTCCAACACCACGAACACGAAGTCGTTGTCCTCGAAGAAGCCGTGGAAGCCCACGACGTGCTGGTGGGCGAGGCTGCGGTGGATGGAGATCTCCATGGACATTTTCTCCTTCTGGTGCGGCTTAAGCAGCAGAGACTTAGGCACGATCTTGCCGGCGAACACCTCCTTGGTGTCTGCATCCGAGATCTCGAAGCACTTGGCGAAGCCCCCTTTGCCCAGAAAGCGGCCGCGCACATAGCGCCGCCGGCTGCGTGGGTCCACTAGGACCTCCGGGATCTCTTTCGCCGGCTGGGATGCCGCAGTGGCACCGGGAGCTGCAACTCCCGGGACCCCTGCTTTCCCCGGGTCGGCTGGTGCCCGCGCCAGCTTCCCTGCAACAGCCGCATTCATATTCCCAGAGTTGCTCCGCAGACCAGGCAGGGTCGGTGCAGGGGTCGGTGCAGAGGCTCCGCAAAGCTCCGCTCCGCCCCGAATTCAAACGCGGCGCTGGGAACGTTACAGAAGCCTGCGCGCTACTGATTGGCCGCGGGGATTTAAAATCCAAACCCGCCGGCCGCGCGGCACCATGGGAGCGCTCTGCACAGCAGCCGCCTTTAAACCTGAGCCCAACCCCGGGGAAAACTTGATTGACAGGGACTCACGGACAGCTGGCACGTGTGAGGTCCTGGGAAACCCTATCCGGCGTGGGGATGCCGAGACCCAGCCCCAGGAGAGGGAGAATTCGTTCAGGGGTTCGGTCTGTCTCCAGCGGCCACGAAAGCTCCTGCAGACACTGGCGCCTCCTCCAGCAAGCTTTTCCAACACCTTCCTCCACCCCCACCCCGCCTTCCAGCTTGCAGACCTGGCAGCGCCAAAAAGGTAGCTTAGGAAAGCGCCCGACTCCGCTGTCATCAGCACTCTGCCAAATCACCCCAAATAAACTCAAATCTAATAAAAACAGGATGCTTGTCGACAAATGCACCGCTCATGGCAAGTCCTAGCTCCCCTTCAAATAAAGCTGCTCCCTAAGCCCGCTCTGTATTGCAGAGCAACGCATTGCCACCACCTGGGAGCGTGTTAGAAAGCAGAAGCCACCTTTCAGGCCCTCTCCCAGACCTACCAGGTCAGAATCCGCCTTTAAACAAGGCTGCCCAGGTGATTCCTACACACAGTGAAGTTTGAAAAGCATCAGATCCCCTCTTCCCCCGATGATGCAAGAAAGTTGCCTGTCTTGCTTGGCCGCATCTCTCAGTACCTAAAAGAGTGGACTCTTCGTTTTTTGGGCCAAAGGGAGGGATGGCTGGTTGGAAGAATGCCTAGCAAACCAGCGGGTCATGGTCAAATGTGTCTTGCAAGGGTGCTCTGTTTGGCCTCCCACTTTTGAAAATTGGAATTCATTTACAGCTTTTAGAAAGTGAGTGCCTGTGATCCCAGTACTTGGGAGGCTGAGACAGGAGGATCACAGGTTCAAAGCCAGCCTCAGCAACATAGTGAGGCTCTAGAAACCTAGTGAGACCCTGTTTCCAAATAAAGAAATAAAACAGAAGCCAGGCATGGTGGCACACACTTGTAATCCCAATACTTGGGAGGCTGAGACCGGAGGATCTGGGTTCACGGCCAGCCTCAGCTACTTAGTGAGGCTCTCCTCAACTTAGTGAGACCCTGTTTCAAAATAAAGAATAAAAAGTAGGGCTGGGGGTGTAGCTCAGAGGTAGAATGCCCCTTGGTTCCCTCCCCAGTACAGCAAAAAAGAAAATAAAATAAAGAGTAAAAAAATAGGGCTGGGAGTGTAGCTAAAAGGTAGAATGTCCATGGGTCCAATTCCCAGTACCACAAAAAAAAAAAAAAAGAAAAGAAATAAAACCCGGCTGGGGTCGTAGCTTATAGGTAGCCGCTGAATGCCTCTGGGTTCAATCCCCAGTACCAAAAAAAAAAAAAAAAAAAATTGGAATTAACTCATTTACAGCATTTAAAAAGTGAGTGCCTGTGTGATCCTAGTACTTGGGAGCCTGAGACAGGAGGATCACAGTTCAAAGCCAGTCCTGGCAATTTAGCAAGTCTTTGCTTCAAAATAAAAAAGGAAATAGGGCTGGGGGTTCAATGCCCAGTAACACACACACACACACACACACACACACACACACACACACACCCCACACAAAATGAGCCCTCCCAGTACTTGGGAGGCTGAAACAGGAGAATTGGAGGTTTGAGGCCAGCCTCAGCAATATAGCAAGACTCTCAGCAACCTAGGGAGACCCTGTTTCAAAACAAAAAAATAAAAAGGACTGGGGATAGCCAGGCGTGGTGGCACATGCTTATAATCCCAGTATGCTTGGGAGGCTAAGACAGGAGGATCCGGGTTTGCGGCCAGCCTCAGCTACTTAGTGAGGCCCTCCGCAACTTAGTGAGATCCTGCTTCAAAATAAAGAACAAAAAATAGGGCTGGGGGTGTAGCTCAGAGGTAGAATGCCCCTGGGTTCGATCCCCAGTACCACAAAAAAAAAAAAAAGACTAGGGGGTGTAGCTTAGAGATAGAATGCCCCTGGGTTTGATCCCCAGTAACATACACACACACAAAACACAAAAACATTCTTGTTACATAGAATGGTGAGAAGCCTCCTGAAATGCAGGTTCCCAAGTGCCAGCCCAGGGCCCACCCTGCAGACAGGCCTTTCTAAGGAGAGCAGTCTCAGGCCTGCTTTACAACCTCTTTCCTGAATAGTCCACCCCTTGGCTGGGGCTCCTTACTGCAAAAGATCATCAACAGGGCCCCAGGCAAAAAGATGAGCCCCAACTGAAGGCAGTATGGGCCTCGGTCATGCCTGTTAGGCGCCTGGATTTAGCCAGTTAAAATCAATGCCAGGGACCATAAAGGTCTGTCTTAGAAAGCCAGGTGGAGGTGCACATTTGTAATCCCAGTACTTGGGAGGCTGAGATGGGAGGATTACAGGTTCGCGGCCAGCCTCAGCTATTTATTGAGGCCCTCTGCAACTTAGTGAGACCCTGTTTCAAAATAAAGAATAAAAATAGGGCTGGGGGTGTGGCTCGGAGGTAGAATGCCCCCGGGTTCAATCCCCAGTACCTCAAAAAAAAAAATAAAAAAAAGAAAGCCAAGTGGCTTCCTCCTTACGTTTCTGTGTGAACCATTAGACCTGACCTGATGCCCCAGCTCAGGCCCACACGACACTGGCCAGTGAGCGGAGGCTGAGCAGAATGGCTCCCAGGCTGAGGAGGCGTCCTGAGTCAGGGTCACAGACAGAACAGTAGCCCTGGAAATAAGGAATGTAGCATGTTAGGGCACCCAGAGCAGGACAGACATTAGGCAGTATGGATTGACAAGAGCCCCCACAGTGTGGCCTCCAATCAGGGGACTTCCCACCCTGGCATTTCCAGTCCCATCTGGAAAGTTCCTCCAGTCCTTGGTTTCTGAGAGCTTCCCTGAAGGCAGTGAGGTCCAAAGAGTTTTACTTGTTCATAATACAAGTTTCCTTTTTTTTTTTTTTTGGCACTAAGGATTGAACCCAAGGGTGTTCTACCCGTGAACTACACCCCAGTCCTATTTTATTTTTTATTTTGGAACAGGGTCTCACTAAGTGGCTGAGAGTCTTGCTAAGGTGCTGAGGCTGGCTTTGAACCTGTAATCCTCCTGTCTCAGCCTCCTGAATACTGGGATTACAGGCATGCGCCACGATGTCCGGCTCATGATGTAAGTTTACTCACTGCACTAGTGTGGACAACGTTTAAACGTGGTCTGTGTGGAAAGTGCTGGGGCAGGGCCCCTGTTGTCAGCAGTGGAACTCAAGCACTCCACCCAAGGAAAGGCAGCGCTGGGCACACTTCCTCAGGAAGGGGGCAACATTCCCAGGAAGAGGTCGGAAGATCAAAGCTCAAGTCTCCCGGGCCAGGCCTTCATTTTGTTCTCTAATGTTACGGAATCAGTATATCCCATTCAGCAACCCTAACTTTACCTTTTGCAATAATTTCTTTCTCTCTCTCTCTCTCTTTTTTTTTTTTTTTTTTTTTTTTTTTTT
>PVJS01032137.1:0-22970 GCA_004027185.1 Glis glis | reverse complement strand
ACACACACAACACAACACAAAATGCATTTCAATTTGTCTTTTTGTAGAAGTGCATATCTGGGGACATTTGAAGGGAAAATGTGACATGTCTCTGCCAATATATGAATCAGTTTATAGTGTGAGCATCAATTTATAGAATTTATTTTTAAATATATCATTATTGGTGCATTGTAGTCTCACGTCATAAAGCAGTTCAGAGTGATAGGCACATATATGCACATAGTACTCGGTGGATTTATAGACTTTAAATCATCACAAAGAGTAATCAATCCTGGCTCTCTGAATGGTATCATTGAGCCATCCATCATAACCATTTATAATTCTGGTTTGGGGATTTTATTATGACCATTTAAAAAAATTGAGGTCATATGTGAAAACTACATCTAAATATGCAAAAATAAGCCAGGCATGGTGGCGCACACTTGTCATCCTAGTACTTGGGAGGCTGAGACAGGAGGAGTGCAGGTTCTCAGCCAGCCTCAGCCACTTAGGGAAGCTCTCCGCAGTTGAGTGAGACTCTGTTTCAAAATAGGGTCTCTGTTTTCAAAGTAGGGTCTAAACTAAGGCTGAAGGTGTTAGCTCAGAGGTAGAATGTCCCTGAGTTCACTCCCCAGTACCACTAAATGAATGAATGAATGAATGAATGAATGAACAAATGAATGGAAATCAATGGATACATTGAGTTATGAGATTCAATTAGCAGATAGCTTTGAAACTACTAAACTACAGAGCTGAAACCACACTACCCCACAGGGAAGTGAGCTCCTTCTCCCTGGCTGCCAGGCAGAAAACACTGTTTTCCCAGTCTTGATTCCTGTATTTCACCTTTTAGAGCCAGAACCAGCTAAAACAACTTTGGGCCATTTGTTTGCTGACATTAAAGGGGATTTATGGAGACTGAAAGCTTTTCTATTGTCCCTTCTGGGCTGAATCAACTTTATTTAAATGGTAATTCATGCGCCTATTTCTAATCCCCTTAAAATGCTTCCTTTGTTTATAACAACCAAAGATATTAAGGATTTAGAAAAACAGTTTGCAAATATTACTGAACATATTGAGTAATAAAAGCCTCGCACAGATACTTAGAAAATTAGACATTCCCGAAGAAAATGGAATCTTTCCATTTTCAAACTCAAGATTTAATATGTGAGACAAAGGATTTAAACATAATCCTATATGTATAATTAATCACTAATTCTTGCAGATAGTTAATAGCTACTCTTAGAAAATGGAGTCTGTTATCGTAACTTTGCAAAAGTCATTTCTATTGTATTATTACTTCAACCATTACCTCTTTCTTTTAAAAAATTTTCCACTGTAAGGGACTTTTCTCTTTACTTGAATCTTTTTTACCTGTTGTTCTATTAATTCTTCAAATATATCTCCTTTTTTAAAAAAAATTTGTTAAGGACTCTTAAACTCCTTGGAGCTTAGTTTGACAACTGGATTAATTTGTCTTACAAACCTTGAAGATTTGTAAATAGTTTCTACTTATTCTCTCCCCTTTAAAAATATGTGCCTTTTGAGGGTCCTTGTACCTCTATTTTAAAACAAAACATTTTAAATTATGGTGTGTCACAGTAATTTGTATGTACAAATTATTAGCATCGTCCTCTTAACCAAATATTGTCAGAAATAATAATTTGATATTTAATATTGTCAAAAAAGGTGGATGTGGTCTTGGCACCTTTTTATACATTTATCACAAAAAGATTACAGGAATCTCATTTTGTTTTGTTTAGTTTTAAAATGTTATGATCCAACACTCAGCAGAGATTCTTGAAATCGATAAAAAAATGCAGATTTTAAGTATGCCATGTTTTTAAGAAACAGATTTAAAACACAAGGAAACAAATTCGAACAACACTGCCAATATCTTGGACCAATACTAATGATATTATTTTGAGTGCAAGAAGCCAGATCCCCCAAATTATATGAGAGTGATTCCATTTATAAGCCAAGGACAAGCAAGTATAAACTTATAAAGTAATTTAAAAACAATCCCCCACCCTCAACACATGCGCGCATGCACACACACACACACACACACACACACGCACATGCACGTGCGAGCATGCACACACACTTCTAGAGTACTCCTAGCACCAGAATTACCAAAGTAATTGTTGATTTCCCAGTTCTACATCCCAGGTCTTCATAGTAAAATATTTTGAGAGTAGGGCCCCAAAATATGCATTTTTAACCATAAGTAACTCTTAACTAGTCTGAACTTTGCAAATGGTTGGCCTGCAAGATGTTAAAAAAGAGGAAGGCCAGATATTAGACAGAGGTGCAAAGGTACAGAGAGGCTCTGTGACAGTCCAAGGTCACACGGTAAGTGAGTTGCAGACACAATCTCTGGCCATCCCAGACCATGGCCACTCCCGTCATATTAGACATGATGCTCAGCTTGATGTAGGCACCATTAAATGGACCCGTGGAACTCGCCGTGACACTTGGGTTACAAGAGGCCTTAGCCACACGCACTTCCACTCTGGATCCCAGGAGTAATCTCAGCACCTTGCACAGCCAGTTTTGTGTACCACACCCCAGGCAACACCCCTTAGAGAAGTCTTATAGGTTGGGACTTGTCAGAGGGGAGCATTATCAGAGAGAAGCAGGCTGCAGAGAGGAAAAGAAGACAAAGATGGTAGAGACAAGGGACAGAAAGGGGGAGAAAACACAAAGACTCACGTCTCTAGTTCATGGGAAAGACGAGAGGCAAAATTCTTTTAATTTCTAGTTAGATCACTATCAGGTAATAATAGATTTGTGGGCATTAGTCAACAGATACACTAAGTTGAAATTTAAATAAAACATGGTAACATCCAGAAAAGTAGATGGAAAATTAATTTTTCTGCAAACATCTCAGAGGTACTTATTATCACTAAGATTAGGTGATAGGCTCAGAACACTACCATCACATTCTTCTGTGTTATATGAAAGAAATCATGTATTTTTTAAGGGCAATAGTAATAAGACTACAGAATTGTGAGATAATCATAATACTTTGCTCTTTGCTTCTGACTAAAGCACCCCACTATTTTGTAATCATATATCTTTTTCATGAATCTTGTTATTTGACACTAATGTGTTTAAATTGAGCTTTTTTTGCTAATTGCTGTAGGAAATATATATACATATAAATTGAAACAACACAGTTTCTTTGATTAACACACATAGCTGTAGTTTTAGACACAAATTAAAAACAAAACAGGCTATTTTCAGAAGCAAAGTAGTTTGTTCGAGAAATGAAGTATAATTCCTGAAATTTCATAAATTCAATTCACTAGGTCCATTGAATTTGTTAGAAAATATAGGTGCTTTTCATCGATGCCTTTGAAGTCACCACTGCTCAAATTCACAACTCAAATGTAACCCCCTAATTCCTTAAAAGACAAGGAGTTTGCCTGGAGTGGTGGTGCAAGTCTGTCATGCCAGTACTTGGGAGGTTGAGACAGGAGGATCCAGATTCAAGGCCAGCCTCAGCAACTTAGTGAGGCCCTCTGCAACTTAGTGAGACAGTGTTTCAAAATAAAAGAAAATCGGCCTGGGGGTGTAGCTCAGAGGTAGAACGCCCCTGGGTTCAATCCTCGGAACCACCAAAAAAATAAATAATAAAAGACAACCAACAAGTTTGTTAAAATAGGTAACTAGGAGATAGTCCACTTTTTGGATGGGAGACTAAATCATTGCAATACATATATGAGCAGAAGTACATCTTCAAATATGCAAATCTTAGCTTCAATATCAACAATAGGAAATACAGTCATTTCTCTCTCTTTCTCTCTTTGGTACTGGAGATGGAACCCAGGAACATTCTACCTCTAAGCTACATCTCAGCCCTATTTTATTATTTTATTATTTTATTTTATTAATTTTATTTTATTTTAAACAGGGTCTTGCTCAGTTGCTGAGACTGGTCTGGAACCTGAGATCCTCCTGTTTCAGCCTCCCAAGTACTGGGATGACAGGTGTGCGTCACCAGAAAATATGGTCATGTCTCTAATTTCTTTTTTTTTTTTTTTTTGCGGTACCGGGGATTGAACCCAGGGGTGTTCTACCTCCGCGCTACACCCCCAGCCCTATTTTTTATACTTTATTTTGAAACCGGGTCTCACGAAGTTGCAGAGGGCCTCACTAAGGAGAGAGAGAGAGAGAGAGAGAGAGAGAGAGAGAGAGGCGGGGAGAGACAGCGAGAAAGCTGAGGCTGGCCGCGAACCCGGATCCTCCGGTCTCCGCCTCCCAAAATACTGGGATGACAGGTGTGCATCACCAGGAAATATGGTCATGTCTCTAATTTCTGCCAATAATCAGCTACATGAACAGGAAAGAATCTACACATACTATTGCAATCCTTTCATTATTTCTTTCATAGAGTAAGAATCAAAGGAAACCATATGTTAATAGAGTTTATAAAAATAAAAATGCCCTACACCTACAATTTGTCCCAGGAAAATTTCATTTCTACTAGGTAGACTATGAATATTTAAACCCAGAGTCCAATAACGTCTCTTACTTATGTGCTGATATTTAAATATATTCCCATTAGCATCCAAACACTAGGTTTGGAAGGAGCCTTAAATTATGTCAGCCCAACCACCCTTCTGTTGCTTAGATACATTCAACATAAATGGAAATTACACAACTAATGAAGGGGTCTGACCTTGTACTCAGACATCACACTCTAAGGTAAGTATATTTAATTATTACACATAGTAGTGGAACATTAAGATGGAAGTTTGGGAATCACGCAAAATATGAATGTGTGTTCAGAGGAGTTACAGCTTACTTGGGGATTAGGTAAAAAAAAAAGTCAGTGCTAAATTGCTCATAATGGCTTGGACCAGGACTCTCCAGTTTTTGAGAGCCATAAATTGGCTTTTCTCATTTCACTACATTTGTGCTGTGAGTTACTAGGGGATAAGGTTGAGCTTGGGGTTGGGGCTGTAGGTAGGGAGGTACAAATAAAAGAAGGGCTCCTCCTTTTTCCCAACTTCAGGTTTAATGTGCTTGTGTTAAATGTGTGTATTCTGGTACTCCATTGCACCTGACTTTATAGCTAATGCTTTTAAAAAGCATTAACTAGAGCCGGGTATGAGGGCACACACCTGTAATTCTAGTACTTGGGGGACTGAGACAGGAGGATCACATGCATATAGTGAAATTAGTTGCATGTTTGAAAGAAATGAGGCAGAATCATATTCTAGAACTATAGTATATTAGGGTCAGCAATATTTTACCTTGACCAATTAGATCAAGAAGATGGAGAACTAGGAAACAGAACGAATTTTCAAGAGGGCACCGATCTTTAATGATGGCTCCTTAAGGACCTCTTTTAATGTTCTTTGGTCTGGTCTTTATTTTCTGCAATGGTACCCTCTGGCCAATGCAAAAGCTGTTATTTGGGGGGAAAAATTCTGACTTACTTTATCTGCTGCTACATATTTTTTTTTATTCTTCTCTGTTTCTTTGCCTCTTATCTGGGACAGGAGATCTAGCTCATCTTTTAATTTGAGCTTCAAAATATCCCTGTGTGGTATATAGGACATGTATAATTATAACCAGTTTTTAAATGAAAAATAGCCCAGATACATTAATTGTCCACGGTCATGTGGCTACAGTCCCTGGAGGCAGAATATGAACCTAGTCTCTGGACCCTGGATTCAGCACTCTATCTCAGCAGGCTGGTGGGGGATGACTTCTAAGACGGGTTGGTCTTGTGCAATGGATAGTTTTAACTTTGAAGAGGAAACCATCCTCTTCTGTTCAATGATTGGCTAGTTGGCAGGTGTCAACCTTGTTCTGAGCAAAAGAGTGCTTTATTATGCTAGGAGAAGAGCACAGGTCCAGCCCCAAACCAAATAGAGCAGGAGATTAAAAAGGTTTATATAACCCGGGCATGGTGGTGCACGCTTGTAATCCTAGTACTTGGGAGGCTGAGACCAGAGGATCCGGGTTCGCGGCCATCCTCAGCTACTTAGTGAGGCCCTCCCCAACTTCGTGAGACCCAGTTTCAAAATAAAGTATAAAAAATAGGGCCGGGGGCGTAGCTCAGAGGTAGAACGCCCCTGGTTTCAATCCTTGGTACCGCAAAAAAAAAAAAAAGGTTTATATATAAGAATAAGAATCATACTAGCCAGACAATAGGCTTTGCTGAAAAAGTTAAAAGTCTGTATATGGTATTTTGCTTAGGAAAAGCATGTTTTCAAAGATAAACCAATTTTAAATGTACAAATTTTCTATTATAGGTCAGTCTATAAAGACACCATTCACTTGAGTGAGGGTTTGGGGTTTTCTTTCTTTCTTTTGTTTTTTTTTTGATGATACTAGGGACTGAACCCAAGTGCATTCTATCTCTGAGCTACCCTCCAGCCCTATTTTATTTTTCTATTTTGAAACAGGGTCTCACTAAGTTGCTGAGGCTGGCCTCCAACCTGCAATCCTCCTGTCTCAGCCTCGCAAGTACTGGGAGTACAGGTGTGTGCCACCAGGCCCAGCTTTGGGTTTCCAGTTCTATTTTGAGCTTATTCAATAGGAAAACAAACATCTCAGAATTTCTGGTTTGGTTTGGCCTGCGCCCAAAATGCCAAATACTAAGTTCTCATATACAGGAAACACTGAGAAAATATTATTCGCTGACATACTGAAGTTAAACCTTATTGAGCAAAAACACCTTCCAATGTCTTGACGGGGCCGGAGTCAATAATTCATCTCTTTTTAGACACAGGTAAACAGCAGCTCTCAGCATAGCTGCCTGCTGCGACGCAGTGTGGTGATGGATGGGGGCAAGAAGTGAGGGAGGAGAGCTCGAAGGAGTTCTGGCTTGAAGGAACCTGGCCAGGTTCATAACCTGAAGTTCATGGACAACTAGAGGCTTCCACAACAAACTTCACAAGGTGTGCAAACCAGCACTAACCGTTCCTACATCTCTATCTGTATGCACACACCCTCACCAAGACATTAAAACCTGGGCCTCCATTCATAATCCCTGGTGTACAGCACCAGTGTGGCTAATTTGAGGATGTAGATATCACAAGAAAGTTGTGTTTCCTGCTGTTTCTTTTACAGAACTGAGCATTTTATAATAAAATAAACTCAATATATCAAGAACAAGATATGTCTACAGAAAAGCAAATGGGTGGATGATTGTATTGAGGTCATTGAAACTGTCACTTATTAAATGTTAGGCTTTCTAATGTCCCAGAGAACAGAGTTTATTTCCAAAGGCCGACTGAATTCTCTTTACTCTTTTATGGGTTTAATATCTATCTCCATTGTATTTCCTTCTTTCTGCATCACTGGATTCTCTATTCCTTTTCTTGAATATTCTCACATTGTAAGTTCCATAAAACATTTATTTTTAAAACTTTTATGTAATTACATATATATAATTTTTCTATATAAAAAGATCTGTGGTGAAAGATATACATATATATATATATATGGTTTTCTATATAAAAAGTCCTGCAGTGAAAGATAAATATACATATATGTAATTAAATATATATTTGTAATTTTTCTATATAAAAAGTTCTGTGGTGAAAGAAGATAAGAGACAGAATCAACTCCTGGAATCGATGTCACTAGATATCTCTTTTCTGTGGGTATTTCAAGTCTATAGTTCTCTTTTTTGTCTTCCCACTGTCCCTATTAAATGCATCTGATTTATAGTGAAATGTGCAGAGGTAAATCAGCATTACAGAATAAAATGTACTCTAAATGCCAAGATAAACAATGTTTGCTATTTTGGAAAAAAACATTCTTCACTTTTATTCTAGAAAGATTACATATGTCAGTTGGACTAGTTGTCCTTCTCTTCCTCCTCTTCCTCATACTGGGCACTGAACACAGGGGCATTCTACCTCCAAGCTATACCCCCAGCCCTATTTGCTATTTTGTTTTGATACAAGGTCTCATTAGGTTGCTGAGAGTTTCACTAAATTGCAGAGGCTGGTCTCAACCCTGCAATTCTTCTAGCTCAGCCTCCCAAGTATTGGGATTACAGACATGCACCACCACACCCGGCTGGGATATTCTTTCTTCTTAGTGGATTCTACTTAAGACTTATTTTGAACTTCTGGAGAAGAAAAGTACAGATTTCACTTGGTTGATACTGGAGTATAGAGAAAGTACAGAAACACCAGTTCTTGATGATCAATCGCCAATTCTGCGAGGCCAACTCTGTTGATTGTGGTTTTTTTCTAAATTTCACTGTCTTTTCCTAATGATGAGATTTTACAGGCCACAGAGTTTACTGTAAAAGAACTTCACTGTTTTATTTGTAGATGCTAAAAGGAAGAGGATTATTCCAGTTATCAAGTAGAGAAGAGTGGGTTAAACAACTCTATCAATTTATGCACATGCTTACCATTGCTATAATTAGAAGTGAGAAGTATCTTAGAAATGAGCTTGTTCAACCCTACAATTACCACTGTCCTTGAAGGGTAACATTTATTGCAAGTTTTTTTTTATGCAATAATATGTGACCAGAGTTGTGGATTTTTTTTCATGTTCTGAATTTAACCGCATGAGAATTATGCTTTATGTTGGAGTCCAAACCAAAGTTTGAGCTTAGTTAAAATATAAACATTTTTTTCTCTTTGGCAGATTTAAAAATAAGGAGAAGGTTACAGAGACATAATAAAAATAACTAGTTTATATAATAGAGAACCACGGCTGTTATGGATAATTAGGCATGTTGGTAGATTCATTGCACTTTATAAAAGTAGTTTAACTTGATGCATATAAGTAGTTTAATTTGATGCATATGTTTAAACTAGTAATGAAGGGATTTGGCTAATGTGAAGATCTCAGTCACGGGACTTCAGTCTTCAGATTATTCCAAGTTTCAGTTGCATGCAATTCTGTCGATGCCTTACACGTAAGTGACAGATACCTGAGTTCAGGTCTGAAGAGTCAGAAAAATGTGAACATCAAATTAGGAGGCTTCTTCCTAGGCCTGATGGGAGAAAGGACAGCAGTTGCTAAGCTCACAAGTGCTCCCACACTGGGTAAGCTTAGCTCTTTTTAAAGTATATTGACATTTACCGTGAGAAATGAATAGCCGACTGGGTCACTTCTGTATTGGGAAAGAAAAGGTTTTGGTTTGAATCATCTAGGCCCAATGTGTTGCGCTTTTTCAAATGTGTCACCAATTAAAACGCTCTTGGTGGCTTGAAAACTATGACAGGCTTTTCATCTTAGGTCCACATAATTTCTAATAAACGGCAGCCATTTAGTCAAGCTGCAAGTGAAAGAAAATGCATTGTGCCAGTTGCTTATTTTATCATATTTTCCCAACAGATCTAATTTCTATCTTGGAATGGTGCACACACCCTGTCAAAATGTGAGGCCGGGCGTGGTGGTGCACGCCTGTCATCCCAGTACTTGGGAAGCTGAAACAGGAAGATCACAGGTTTGAAAACAGCCTCAGCAACTAGTAAGATGCTCAGCAACCTAGCCAGACTGTTTCAAAATAAAAAAATAAAATAGGGCTGGGGGTGCAGCTTGGAGGTAGAATTCCTCTGGGTTCAATCCCCAATACACACAAAAAAATTCACATGCATGCCATCAAACCATATGTATACTACTATAACCTGTGTGTTTCATTTAATAACAGCTTTATGGAAATGTATCTAAGTTGTTGTATATGGATCTAATTTGTTTCCTTTAACTAGTCCATGGTATATGAAATGTATATCCAAGTTGATAGATGCGGATCTAATTTGTTTCTTTTAACTCATCAAAGGTATACTTTGTTTCTTTTAACTCACCAATGGTATTCTAAATTTCATATTTCAGTGGAGGGCTACTAGACCATTTTTAATATTTGAATCAATTACACATAAAAAATGAAAGCCATATTTTGTTTTTCATCTGGCATGCTCAGGAGTTGGGCAAATTTCTCATCACCCTGGTCTCTTCTTTACTTCTGTCATCTGACCCTCTCCTCTCTCCTTCTTTACTTCCTTTCTTTTCACTTTAAGTCAGACGAAAACAATTGATGTGTGCTTTGTTCCTATGACATTGCGTTATATTGGGTCTGGGACTTGGCTTTCAGATTCAAGATTTCTGGTAACATTTTTTTTCAATGTAAAAACTCATGTTTTTATTTATTTATTTATTTATTTATTTATTTATTTATTTTGTGTGTGTGTGTGTATGTGTGTGTGTGTGTTATTGGGGACTGAACCCAGGGGCATTCTCCCTTTGAGCTACATCCCCAGCCCCTTTTTTATTTGTTTTTGTTTTGTCTCACTAGGTTGCTGAGAGTCTCACTAGGTTCCTGTGGCTGGCCTGGAACCTGCGATCCTCCTGTCTCAGCAGTACTGGAATTGCAGGTGTGCACCACCATGCCCTGTGATTCCTTACGTTTTTAAACTCTTTTTAACATACACACACAAACACACACACACACACACACACACACACACACACACACACTTCTGTGGTGCATTGTAGTCTCACATCATAATGTAGTTCAGAGTTACAGGGACATACATGTCCACAGCACTTGGTGAGCTTCTCCCCAGCTCCCTCCCACTCCCTGCCCTTCCCCATACATGACCATGAGACTGACATTGGTAATTTCACGTATGTGCATAAGGCCAATGGAAGTGCTTCCTTCATTAACTCTCCCTCTCCACCACCACCGCCCTCCCCTAACCCCCTCCCTGGCTCCTCTGGGGTTTCTCCTCCATTATCTAAAGTGTCTCTGTATCCCGATCACTCCCTAGCTTCCGCATATGAAAGAAAATATATTTCTTAATGATGCAAACCTACTCAGTTTTATTTTGTTAAATCAATTTTAAATTTTTCAAGATCATCTAAATATCCAATTGTCCTATCTATTTACAACATATAAATTAGGAGTTTGTTGTTGCTGTTCTTTGAAAGCTGAGGTTTTTGAAAGCCATAGAAACCTCACCTTAATGCAACAAAAGGAGTTTACCTTTCATGAGCCCTCATCAGACCCCATCCTTAGTATTTTCGTTTCCTCCAGACTTAACGTTTCCCCTCACGTTTTCCCCTCTAGCAATGACCTTTTGCCCTTCTTCAACCTCTCTTGTGCTCTTCTTTGCCTATTCCCTCTGCCTGGCATGTTCTTCCCCAGAGTCTGCATGGCTAACACCCTTAACTCCTTCTAGTCTGTTCCACACACTTGCCCAGCCATTCAGGTAGTCCTAAAGCAGTCTCTTCCATCCCAACCACACATTCCTAATTTCTGTCACCCTGGTTGACTTTTTTTCCCTGTTGGACTTATTATCATCCTATATATCAGATAATGTATTCATTTATTATATTTCTTTTTTAAATTCTTGTGTGGGGGGAGTACTGGGGATTGAACCTGGGAGTATTATACCTCTGAGCTATATTTCTAGCACTTTTTATTATTACTATCATTGTTATTATTTGGTACATTCTACCTCTGAGCTACACCTCTCAGCCCTCTTTATTTTTTTAATTTTAAAATAGGGTCTCACTAAGTTACCAGGCACTGGCCTTGAATCTGTGATCCTCCTGTCTCAGCCTCCTAAGTACTACCTCTGAGCTACACCCTCAGTCCTATTTTATTTTTAATTTTGAAACAGGGTCTTGCTAAGTTGTTGAGGGTCTCACTAAGTTGCTGAGGCTAGCCTGGAACCTGCGATCCTCATGTCTCAGCCTCCCAAGTAATGGGATTACAGGTGTGTGTCTCTGCATCCGGCTTTTTATCTTAAGTTTAATGGATGGAGAATCAAATGGTTTTCTTTGAAGAGTGGGAGAGAGATCATTAAACATAAAATAAGGAAAGATTACTCTCTACTAAAAGGTTAAGAAAATAATTACAAGGAAGCCCAGGACATCATTTCTATCTCAGCCTCGCAGTTTGTCTGCATTATACAAAGCAGAGAAGTCATTTATTCCCCCAAAGTGGATAAGGGAGGTATGTGTCTAACACAAAAGAACATCTGTTTAGTAGGTCTCTCCTGCAAAAATGGGAAGGGCGAAAGCTGATTTCTTTCAGAATTAATTTGATAATGAGCGCTCTCTCTCTCTCTGAAACCTCAGAAGGCTCAACACGGAAGAGTACAGAATCGCGAAGCAGAGAGGGAATTCCCAGTGTAGATTAATAGGTTGATGCTAATAAGATGCGGCGCTAATTCCTTCTTTACTAATTGCTAATATAATCATAAGACAGTGAGACAATTTGGGAACACAGGCAAGTACACAAAAGAAAAAGGACAGGTCTGTTTATTATTAATTATACCAGCATGAGATATGGCAGGAGACTGGAGGTTGAGAGAAGTGTGGGTTGTCTTGTTATCCTCCTTCTACTGGGGGAATTGCTCTATTTCCAAAAATGAGTTCTCAATAAAATAAATAAATAAATAAAAAGAAAGAAAGAAAACTGCAGGCTGCCCTTTGAAAATCAGGTACAATTATCCTATTAGCAATTGAAATCTTCTTCAAATTAGGAGAGGCTTAATTTAAACTTCTTAGGTCTTGGGTAATTGGATTGACTATTTGCTAGTTACTAGACTGCATTTACTGAGATGGTCAATTCCCAGATCCTGTCAACATCATCTCCAATCCATTTGTAGACATCTACTGAAAAATCTCATGCTTAAAAGATTATTTTTGAGGCTAATTTAAAGAAGGGCTAAAGAGAATCTAAAAATCGCTCTGAGTTCCTTACAATGATGGTTGGAAATTGAGATTGTGTTGATAGAAATATCTTTTTCATAAAGATTTTTTTTATCGGTAAGTATAATGATCTTGAATAAAGCAGTTAATAAATGTCATTTGGAGATAATGGCAGGCAGCAAGGAGACGGAGTGGGAACACTCTGTTTTTGCATATTGGGTTTTTATTTATTCATAAGTTGCTCAATGCCCCACTTTTCAACTAATTAGAAAGAAGAAGAAACCCATAAAATAATTCATATTAAGATATTAGTGACTAATTTTGTGTTTAAAAAAAACTTTGCATTACCCTCTCTAAGATGGTTTGCACATTTGCAAATGGGATGCCTGGCAATGGAGAACTTTTTAATCTAAAACGTGTCTCAATCTTAGCAGAAATTGAGGGCACATTTGTTTGAATGCTATCTTCCCAACCAAGTCCCATAGGACTATTGCTGAGGCTTATTATGAGTGTCCTGCTTGCAGATTAAAATGAGACTTCTGGGTAAGACAGAGGAAGGACATTCACCCCATCTGTCCCCAAAGCAGCTATAAAACCTGGACAGCAGATTCTATGGTTTGGGCATCCGTCCCCGCCAAAACTCATGTTGAAATTTGCTGGCTACTGTGGCGACATTGGAAAGTCACCGCTTTGGGAGGTGACAGAGTGGGCAGGATTAATGCCCTTATGAAAGAGTCAGCTCACCCCCTCTTTGTCTCTTTGACCTTTTACCATCCCAGATGCTGGAGCCCTGATCTTGGACCTACCTCCCTGTCTCTAGAACTGTGAGAATGTAAATTTCTGCTCATTTTATAAATTGCCCAGCCTCCAGTAATCTAGCAGCACAAAATAGACTGAGACAGCAGGTATGGAGAAGCTATTTGAGCCAAAAGGTAGAAGCAACTGAAGTGTCCATCAATGGAGTAGACAACACCCAGCTGGTTATACCTTGACATTCTGTAATTCGTGCACTATGAGCTTAGTGTCCGATTTATCTCCTCTAAATTGCATTTTATCACATAATGCTCCTAGGTACAATCCAGCATTTCTAGCATACTCTAAGTTGTTCACAATTCTATTAATGAAAGATTATAATCTGGATATGAAATTGAGAGGCAAAGACAGCATAGCTTTTAGGGATGGTTTCCCCTCCGGTCATTCCTCCTGCCCCTTTCCCCAAGGCTTTTTTCTTTGGGGATCACACTTTTCTTAGGAGGTAGATTTGATCCATGGAGCCTGTGACCAAGTCTAAGCCGATAACAGCTTTCCATTCCTCTGGCCAAATTACAGATGCAACGATAGGATTGTAATTCTGAGTGGATCCAGTCAATGTGACTCTCAGGACATGTGCTCAGTTTGTTGGAAAAAATACCCTCTCTCTTGCTAATACAAAGGAAGAAATTTATAGCTTTGAGATCTACTGATAACTGTTCTGGGTTTGGATATAATTTGCCTGGGTTTTTCTAGGGTCCACATGTCTGAAGCTTGGTCCCTGGTGTGGTGATGGTGGCAAGTGGTGGAATTGTTAAGAGGTGGGGCTTAAGGTAAAGTAGGTCATTGGGGGTGTTGCCCTTGGATGAGATTAACATTTTTGTATTTTTGTGTGTGTGTATGTGTGCAATAGTTAGTTATTTTGAGAAGGGTTGTTAAAAAAGAATAGAATGATCCCTCTCTGTTCTCTGGCTTCCTGTCTCACTAGGTCATTCCTCTGACACATGCCTTCACCATCACACACACACACACACACACACACACACACACACACACATACACGAACACACATAATATCCTTTAGAAGGAGCCTGTGTTCTGCAGCTTCCTACATTACTCACAGTTTTATAATTGGCCCATTTAAAATATTTACTCTCCCCATATGTATTTGAAAAGCTACCATTGATCTTCAGCATCCTTCTTCTGAAAAGTTAAATGTTATTTTGCAGACACATTAGGAAATTTTAGTTGTTCCTCTGATAAAATACATTTGGGTTAGATGAGAAGATCCTCAAGGTCATCTTAGTGGTATCAATCAATGTCATCATGGGACTCTTAAATTGGAATGTTTATCAAGTGGTCCCTGGCAGAAACCAGAGGGTTTGTGAACTTGAGATGTAAAATGTACAAAAGCATGATGACTTTATTGTCAGCATGTTCTATAACTATGAGTGTAGGTTATAAGCCACAGCTGTATCAGCAGGTCCATGACTCTGTCACTAATAGAGACCACAGGCCGGGTGGGGTGGCGCACGCCTGTAATCCCAGTACTTGGGAGGCTGAGACAGAAAGGTCACAGGTTCGAGATCTGCCTCAGCAACTTAGTGAGACCATCAGCAACTTAGCGAGACTCTGTTTCAAAAAAATAAATAAAAAGTGCTAGGGGTGGAGCTCAGAGTTGCCCCTGGGTTCAATCCTCAGCACCATACACACACACACACACACACACACACACACACACACACACACACAACATATGGAGACCATAGGCATTTTTGCATCATGGTATGAATTTTGTAGATACTTTGAAGTATTGTTCATATTTATGTAAAAATTATGATGTTTATGGAACCTGCTACTAAATCTTGTTTCCCATATATTATTAAAGAGGTACATATGTATACCATATCTCAAATATGTCCTACTCATGGTTTGATAAATGTATTTCAGAATAATTTGTTTCCTTTATTATCCTATGTGTTTTAGTTCATGCATCTAACATTATACAGAAAAGTATCTTGACAGGAGGAAAAGAAAACAAGAAATAAAAAAGAAAATCCTCTTGCTCGAAAGCAATGTCCCCGTCTCTAGAGATTGTACTTATTAGTACAAAGCAATACATATCAATTCTGGGCTGTCACATAACCATTTGTTTTTAGGGGAAGAGAAATATATTGGAAATATTTATCTTCCAATTGCTGAATTATTCCATTCGTCAGTGTTTCCTTAGTTAAAAGCATATTTCCCACAAACATAATATATGCATATTTTATCTTTTAACACGCTTAGATAAAAAGAACACAAAACGGTTTAAAATTATGTATTAAGGATGTATTACACCCACTGCTACATTTACATAAACTTGAAAATAGCAAAATAGCACTGTATAAATTGCATATGTTATATGGCTGGAAAACCTGGTTAAACATTCAAAAGTAAAAATTTAAATAGCAAGTTGTTCTCTTTTACTTAAGACCTGGACTTTGAGGGTCTGCTACTTCCATAATGTACCCTTGTTATCTTCTGCAATGGCCCAATTTATGCTTTCTGCATGTCGGAGTAGCAGGAAGCATTTTATTTATTTATTTATTTATTTATTTATTTATTTATTTATTTATTTATTTTTGCGGTACCGGGGATTGAACCCAGGGGTGTTCTACCTCTGCGCCACACCCCCGGCCCTATTTTTTATACTTTATTTTGAAACTGGGTCTCACGAAATTGTGGAGGGCCTCACTAAGTAGAGAGAGAGAGAGAGAGAGAGAGAGAGGGAGAGAGAGAGAGAGAGAGAGAGAGAGCAAGAAAGAGAGAGAGCGCTGAGGCTGGCCATGAACCTGGATCCTCCGGTCTCTGCCTCCCAAAGTACTGGGATTACAAGCGTGCGCCACCACGCCCGGCAGCAGGCAGCATTTTAAACTGGATGTCATCTGTGGATTTGTGCAGAGATGCACAGGCTGCAGCTCGGCCAGGTGCCGGAATTCATCTCTGGAACTATGGATGTGGTAATATTCCCTACTCATGCTTTTGTAGGATCAGAATGTGGATAAGAGAGATTATGATCCTGCTGAACAAATTAAGGTTTTTTTTTCCCCTTATGTGCTTTCCTGAGAACTGATGATCAAAATTTAGAACTTCGAAAGAACAGTATGACATTAAAACAAAAAACCCAACTCAGGTATTAAAAAACAAATAAAAATACAAAAAAACTATTTAATACTATTCTAAAAGTACTCAGTTTGTTTTTGATCTCCCACCGCAAGGAAAATCAATATAGAGAAAATATGCAGATATAACTTTATGTACCCCACCTGGACTTCTTCCTTCAACTCCAGATTCTATGTAGATATTTAAGAGAGTAACAATATTTGATACAAGTAATTTCTACCATTCATTCTAGATTGTAAACTACCAAAACAGGTTATCTTCTTTCTTTCTTTTGTGTCCTCTCTCTATCATCTCTCTCTCTCTCTCTCTCTCTCTCTCCTGGAGATTGAACCCAGAAGCATTCTACCTCTGAGCTACACCCTCAGCCCTATTTTACTTTATTTTTTTGAAACGGTTCCCTGTTGAGGGCCTTGCTAAGTTGCTGAGGCTGGCTGTGAACCTGCGATCCTCCTCTCTCAGCCTCCCCAGTACTGGGGTGGCAGGCATGTGCCACCACGCCTGGCTTATCTTCTTTCTTTTGGTTCTTCTCCTTGACCTGGACCATGGAGTACTACCAATTAATTATGCATTAGAATGCTTTATTGGTAAAGTGGTCCTAGATGGTGTCATAGGGGGATGAAGAAGTGAGACAAAGAAGGGAGAAGTCAATAAACAGGTTGCAGGGTGGCTCCAACCCTCTGGAAACTCTGGAAATTTTGTGGAAACTACCTCTGAAGGTGGGAGTTATTCTCCACTTCTGGGGACTGTTCTTCTCTTTTCTTATTTCGGTGTCCTCTTGTCCTCAGGACAAGAGGAAGGCCTGAGGTATAGTGTGTCAATCAAGGAGATCTTCCATACCTATAGGACGATTGATCACAGAGAAAGCTATGGTGGTGACGGAGGAGCAGAGAGCCCAATTGTGTCTCCTACAACAGTCATCCCAGGACCTGTTGAAGATGACTTCACTATGATTCATAAGAAAGAAAGTATATGAGGTTAAGAGGGGAAAAAATTTATGAAATTCCAAGAATGGAGCTATCACCCAATCCCTCCACACGACTTTTGGGGATCTTCCCAAAGGAATTGAAATTCAATTACTTTAGGGGCACATGCATATCCATGTTTAGAGCAGCACAATTCACAATAGCCGTACTATGGAACAGGCCTGGTTGTCCATCAACAGATGAATGGATTATGAAATTATGGTATAGACACACAACAGAATTCTACACAGCCATAAAAAAGAACGCAATCATGTTATTTGCAGGAAAATGGATGGAATTCGACAATGTTATGCTTAGTGAGATTAGTTAAGTCACAGACAGTAAAAAGCCATATGTTTTAACTCATGTGCTAGAGAGAAAACTGGGAAATAAAGAAGACCTCAGGTAAATGAGGGGAGACAGTAGTGGAATGGGGAAGGGGCTCTGGAGAGGGAGGTGGGGAGGAGAGAGGGGAGAAGTGGTGATGGAGACTATTCAAATAATCCTTTGTTCATACATGAAGTTATGTGTATCGATGCAAAAGTTATCTATGAGGGGGAAGAGACTAGCGGGAAACACACAACAAATGCTACGTGCCATGTCTGTATTTGTTACTCTGAACCTCACTATGATGGATAATTACAATGCACCAATTTAAAAAACAAAGAAATTCTAAGCAATCTCGTCTAAAAATATAGAAAAATCATCCTTCCAATGCTTCTGGGAGTTTTTGCTGCTATTATAATCCTTTAAATGTGTTCAACAGTAGCATACATGCTCTTTAATAAGACTTTTAGGGAGAAGGAAAGTAGAAGAACGTGAAAGGGAAGAAAAAGAATAAGATTGTATCAGTGAAAGGAAGCAAAATATGCTTAGTTGCCCATCATATTTTAGCACAGAAGTCATGAAGAGGGAACCAAAGGTACATATCTCATCCTTTATTCTCACCATGTAGGAATCATACTGTGAAAAATAGCAGTCATTTGCTTCATAAGAATTAAAATCATATACAACTCTCAGACTTACAGTCACACTTTGGAAATAATTATAATATGGGGTGGGGAGGTAGGAAGAAATGATTCATTTTGCAACTTCCATTGAAAAATGCCACAGAATTCAGGACGATTTCTCACCGTGAAATCATTTTCTTTTCCTCTGACTAGAAAATAAACTCTAAAATCGGGATCTACTTTAGTTTTCCATCATTCATTCACTAACACAATACCTGGTGTAGAGTATTCACTTTATACCTGACAGTTGATTGAGGGGATTTATTTGGACGTGTTAACTAAAGTCATTTTTTTCATGTACCTTTTGGCCAATCAGATGCCTTCTTTTGAGAAATGTCCATTTAGTTCCATTGCTCATTTTAAAATCAGGTTTTTATTGTGCGCTAGCTTTTTGGAGTTCCTTCGATATTCTGAAAATTGACCACTTGTCAGACGTAAAATTTGAAAATATTTTCTTCATTCCGTAGGTTGTTTCTGTACTCAGTTGACTATTTCCTTTGCAGAAGCTTTTAGTTTAATGTGATCCCATCTGTCTATTTTTTCCTATTGTTTCTAGTATCTATTTCACTACATTTACTTCAGGATCTTGTCCCCCCAAAAATTCTTGTCCATGTGAGTGTCCTGAAGCATTTTTCATATTTTCTTCTAGAAATTTCATAGTCTCAGGTCTTAAAGTCTTTCATATTAACTGTTGAAAGGGACTACTTTCATTCTTTTGCATGTGGATATCCTATTTTTTCTAGTATTGTTTATTTATATTCATATTTATTTATTTATTTATGTACTGGGTATTGAACCCAGGGATGTTCTACCTCCAAGCTATACCCCCAGCTCTTTTTTAACTTTTTATTTTGGAATGGGGTCTAAGTTGCTGAGGCAGGCCTTGAACCTGCGATCCTCCTGTCTTAGCCTCCAAGTACTGGGATTACAGGCATGCACCACCATGTCCCAGCTTCTAGTACCATTTATTGAAAAGACTGTACTTTCTCCAATGCATCCTTAGCACCTTGGTCAAACACCAGTTGGCTGTAGATGTGTAGTTTCTGTCTAGGCTCTCTGATTCTGTGTCTGTTTTTAGTGCCATGCAGTTTTGATTACTACCACGTTGTAGTATGTTTTGAAGTCACGTAGTGCAATGCCTCCTGCTTTGTTCTTTTTGCTCAAGATGGTTTTCTCTATTCAGGGTTTTTTGGTGTTTTCACACAAATTTAAAAATATGTATTTTGCCCACCAAATATAAGCAGCATGTCCAAAATACAGAGAATGGGTAAGAACTGCCTGTGCTAGAATTCTATCCCAGCCTAAGGTGGTGCTCAGGGCTCAGTCAGTGGGTATGAGCCCGGCATAGAGGTTGTGGGACTTTGGCCGCACTGGGTTTTACCATGCCTGTCCTGGGTTGCAAGTCTAAGGCCTGTACTTAATTCTCTCTCCTCCCTCAAGCAGGGCTTCACTCTAGAAACTCTGCTGCTTGGAGCAGGACGAAGGGCAACATAGGTAACTCTTTCATTGCTGAGTCTTTTTGTTTGTTGTACTAAAGGCAGGCACAGTGATCTCTTACCTGATTTCATGAAGGTGGTTTTGTGCATGAATAAGCTGTTCACTTGGTGATTCTATGGGGACAAAATCTCCCCAGGAGCATACATGGCTGCCATCTTGTTCCCTAGGGTGCCACCTTGCTCACTTTTCTACCATCTTGCTCACTAGGGCGCCATCTTGCTCCCTTGGCCTCCATCTTGCTCACTTGGCTGCCATCTTGCTCCCTAGGGCGCCATCTTGCTCCCTTGGCCTCCATCTTGCTTGCTTGGCTGCCATCTTGCTCCCTAGGCTGCCATCTTACTCACTTGACCTCCATCTTGCTCCCTAAATAGCCATCTTGCTCCGTAGGCCTCCATCTTGCTCACTTGGCTGCCATCTTGCTCCCTTGGCCTCCATCTTGCTCACTTGGCTGCCATCTTGCTCCGTAGGCCGCCATCTTGCTCACTTGGCTGCCATCTTGCTCTCTAGGCCGCAATCTTGCTCGTTTGATTGTCATCTTGCTCCTTGGGCCACCATCTTGCTCCCTAGGCCTCCATCTTGCTCCCTTGGCCTCCATGTTGCTCCCTTGGCCTCCATCTTGCTCCCTTGGCCTCCATCTTGCTCACTTGGCTGCCATCTTGCTCTCTAGGCTGCCATCTTGCTCACTTGATTGTCATCTTGCTCCTTGGGCCGCCATCTTGCTCCCTGGGCCGCCATTTTGCTCACTTTGCCACCATCTGGCTCTCTAGACCACCATCTTGCCCAGTAGGCCGCCATCTTGCTCTCTTGCCCACCATCTTAGTCACCTTTATTTCCCAATCAACTGAGATCCTGATTCTAAGATCTCAGAATAATGGGACCTTTTAGCATGTCTCATCCAACCTCCTCCACAGCTTAGAAAAATGAATATTTATCTTCTGTTTTAACATTTTCATCCTACTAACTACTTGATTATTTAAATTAATACCATATAAGAACTAGTTTGTTTTCCTTCATCTTTTCACTGTTCATTTTGGATTAATGAATGTCAAACTGTCCTTGACATCCAGAGCTATTGCTGTTAGAAACACCTTGACATAATGCTTGATTTATTCTTGGAGAAAGATATTAAATTCCAAAGAATTGGCATAATTTTATTCAGGAAATGGTGAGTGAAGCTGTCCATATTTTGTGTACATTTATAGTTTAAATATTAATGAAGGCTTTCCATTAAATAATCATTCCAGAGAGGTGTGTGGTACTAATTTATAAGGAAATACAAAATTAGTTTTATAGAAAATTTAAAAACTAATATAAATCAACCCTGAATGCAATATCATCTCTGTCCTCACATTATATTAAAGTGTGCTAAAATGTGTAAATTTAACCCTGATACATAAGGGCTGAAGGCTCTTTTACATGATTTACGGGCTCACTATAGGATTTATTTCACCTCCCCAGTCGTTTTTCTACTATCATCTTGAGATTTATATTATCCAATCATGGAAAGACCACTTTCAACCTTATTTGAATAACCACTGATAGATCATAACTTTTCTAGAAAGGAATAGCAGATAGTCTAGTGATATTCTTAGATTTGACAAATCTTGAACAGCAAGTTTGGCTCCTGAGCTTTTCAACATCAATCTACCCTTCATGTTCTTAGAAGTCTGTTTTAAGTTGTCGAATACAAAAGTGAACTGTGTACATCACTTATCAAATCTGTTACCCCAAAATTCATTTTAAACTTAATTTCTGTAAAGAGTATCAGTATAGATTATTTTTATGGTAGTTATAACAATTTACTACTGTGTCATTAATTAACCCCCTTCTCCTTGTTAACTTTTTTCTTCAATGTCTGTTTAGATGCCAAATCATTTTTGTGCTCAGTTGCATTTACTGTATATATTTTTTACTGCTATACTACCCTGTAGAGAATTACCAAACAGCAAAGTCACTAAATAAAGACATTTTACACATTTTTTATGTCATTTTATAGCTATTTTGCAGAGCTGGGGGTTGAGTCATTTTATAAATATTTTATAGAAGTTTGATCTAAGATAAAATGTTTAATACTATTAAAATATAGAGGTGATATTTAAAATATTCAGAGCCCACCAATGGAACTGTTTTTTATAATACAGTTTATGTCAACTGTGTCACAGAAAAGATTCTAACACTACAAAAGATGCCAGTTTTAATGGTGGTTTATGGAAAAAAAATGTTTCTGACAAACTAACGTATATATTTAGACATTGAATCTGGTTTGAGTTTGCCCTAGTTTAATTTGTGATATATGAATTCCATTTGGTATCTTTGACAAAGTGCTATCGCAATCAACCTGTTTTTTTTTTAATTTAGCATTTGAAAGAACAATCAGCCAAATTCTAATCTCAGATGTGTGAAGTTATCACATATATCATAGAATATGCAGTTCTGCAGTATCAAAAAATGGATTGGAGCCATTTATGGCAAAGCACACTACATGAGACCCACATGTTGACGAATTTGTTTTCAGGGAGTGAATCGGGCTTCACTCGTGCCTTCAAGAATGTATGTATTGAACTTTCCCCTTCCGGTTCCAGTGAGTTCAGGACATTCAATTCATCAGTGGGCAGAATGGAAAGGCTGTTTTGTGTGGGAAGAAAATAGGGCTGCAAAACATAGATGTCAGAGGGGACCCAAGAGCTGCTCAGTGCACCAAATGATTTTTCCTTCAGTGATCCTGGATTGGACTGGTCATTGATCACCTGCATTCTCCTGAATATTTTCACAAATTACAGCTATGCTTATTTTTACAATAAGTTTGTACACTGTTAAACAGAACCTCAGTCTTTTAGTATAGACTTTTTCCATTTAATTCTTTTTCTCATTTTCCGTACCTCACATAACCAGGCTGGAATGTAGGTGGTGTCTTCCCCTTTAAGATTTCTTTCTTTCTTTCTTTCTTTCTTTCTTT
>PVJS01032136.1:0-22967 GCA_004027185.1 Glis glis | reverse complement strand
TCCCTCCCTGTCTCTCTCTCTCTCTACTTAGTGAGGCCCTCCGCAACTTCGTGAGACCCGGTTTCCAAATAAAGTATAAAAAAAATAGGGCCGGAGGTGTAGCGCGGAGGTAGAACGCCCCTGGGTTCAACCCCTGGTACCGCAAAAAAAAAAATAAAAAAAAAAAACAAAATAAAAAATAAAAGTGGCTGAGGGTGTAGCTCAGAGGTAGAATGCCCCTGGGTTCCATTCCCAGCCTATTTTCATCATCATTCAGCGTCCTGGAGGGCATGTGTCATACCGGCAGTGGGCTCCTGAATAGACATCTGCAGGCTGGACCCAGCTCCATCAGGATCAATAATGGTACCCATCACTTTGAGTTACTATAATTAAATAAAATTACATACACAAAGTACTTCTGCGCACAGTAAGCACTGTTAGCAACCTTGATTCATTAGGTGTTTACTGTACACTGTAATAAATGCCTAAGACCTCCCCACACCTACCTATACACACACAAATGTTCATAGTAATTATGTGAGGAAAGTAGTATCTCCACATTTCAGAGAGGGTAACTTATATAGCTAGTAAACCAGAGAATACAACATTAAAACCCAAGATGTTCTAACTCCAAACTCCTTCTCCTTCCATACATACTAATATTTCAAAATATATTTCCTACTAATGTCCTGCTTCTCTATATATCATCAAAGTAACTCCCCAGAGATTTAATTCCTTAATTAGGCATCCTTTGGTGCATAACTATATTGGTAAACATTTTTCAGTTTCAGGAGTAATCCCACCTGAGAGTCAGATTGTGAGATGTACATTAAAAAGCTCTTCAAGCTTTTTTTTTTGGCCACACTGGGGATTGAACTCAGGGGCATTCTACCACCGAGCTACACCCCAGCCCTATTTTTTATTCTTTATTTTGAAATAGTATCTCACTAATTTGCAGAGGGCTTCACTAAGAAGCTGAGGCTGGCTGTGAACCTGCAATCCTCCTGTCTCAGCCTCCCAAGTACTGGGATTACAAGCATGGACCACCATGCCGGGCTTCTTTACGCTTTAATATATGTGGGATCAGATAAAGCTTGTTTTATTTCTGCTTGGAATTACAAAATTCTCAGTAATACCAAATACAGCTCTTTTTAAGTAATGTGTAAGTAGATATATACCAGAATGTATATAAACAAACATATGGACAAGTTGATTACACAAATTATTTAAATGAGGGGGAAGAACACTGGGAATAAAGCTCCTATGGTGAACACTTGCCTAGCATGCAGGAGGCACTAAGTTTGACTCCTAGGAGTTTGACTTCCTAAGGAGGAAAAAAAAAAGAAAGGGGGTAATTTTACTAAAATACAGGGAGTATCCAGTTGCCAGCTCACCTGTTAGTGGAGCCCCATGAAAAGTCTGTGATCCTTGATATCCGTCAGGCACTGGGTCTGGTCCATAATTCTCGGTGGGCCAACGATGAGGGGATGCTGAGTTACTGCTATTTAGTTTCAACTCCTGCATTTCTTTCTATTGGAAGAAAAAAAGAAAGTAGTTTTGACCAGTTAATAATATTATGCCAGAAGCACTGCCAGGGCAAACTTAACAAATATTTTAAATTTAAATATTGATGAGCCAGGCATAGTGGCGCATGTCTGTAATCCCAGTACTTGGGAGGCTGAGACAGGAGGATAACAGGTTCGTGACCAGTCTCAGCAAGTAGTGAGATTTTCGTCAACCTAGCAAGACCCTATTTCAAAATAAAAATAAAATAGGGCTGGGGGTGTAGCTCGGAAGTAGAATGCCCCAGGTTCAATCCCCAGTATCACAAAATAAATACATACATACATACTTGATGTCTTTTAAGAGATTCCAATGAAATCTGGGTATCTAGAATATGATCCTTAATTTGTTAAAATTTACCCACTCCCATTCTTTCCCTCCTAATTCATTTACTCAACAACTCTAACCTGAACATGCGAGTTACTTCCTAAATGATCTTACCTCCATTTCCTTTCTACACTTGCCTACATTAGTCTTTGTAATGTTTAGCTCCAGATAAGACACTTCTGGCTCAAAAACATAAGGCCTACAAATTCAACTTGTTTCTCTGACATTCACGGTGCAACTTTTGATTTTGCCCTAACCATCCTTCCAGGGTCTCATTTCCACACCGTTGTATTCTTCAATCTATCTGGACTACTCGTCATTCAAAATCAACTCTTGATAAATATCCACATGTGATATGACAAACAACCACTAATTCTTAAGGCAATGCTCACATGATTCACCAGTGAAAGGAAAACAACTGATATTTGCTCAGAATTTACCATATATATATATATGTTGCAGGCACTTCACTTAAGTTCTTAATTAATCTTAACACATTACTAAGTAAGCAATACAACTCATATCTTAAAATGAGAAAAATAGATGCAGAAAAGGACACAGAATCTGATCCATATCTGACTCCAAAACTGTTTTCAAAATGCAACTCTGATGCCTAGACAACATGGTGGATGTACTTAATGTAGCTATGTGGCAAGCTATCCAGTTTCTCATACTTGTAAGACAACCGAATGCCAAACCCTTTTCCAACCCCAAACCTAAAAATATGTCCCCTTACAAAAAAGGCACTTATCAAGAAACCGTTTCTTTTCCAACAAAATAAAACTAAACAAAACAAACTGTAGTGATATCAGATAACAGGTCTATTTTGAAAACAGCTTCAAACTTCTCTGTATTAGCACAGGAATCTGACAGTTACAACAAATGAGAAGAAACAGATGTCTGCTTTCTTCTTCTGTAAGTCTTTAAAATAGGAAATTTCCAGAAAGTCGTAACTATCTCAACTTTCAAGCTAAATAAAGTTTTCCCCACTTAACCATCTATTATACCAACTCCATATGCTGCAAATACAAGAATTAAAAACGGGTGGAATTGACTAGAAAACTTTACTAGTCACTATTGATATCTGGCCCATAGTTTTGAAAAGGGTATAACCATAGTTTTAAAAATTCGAACTGGAAAATGTGATGGTACCCAGTTTCAACAATTCTCTCACTTTACAGATGAGAAGTCAAACAGGCTAAAGTAATGAAGAAACTGGCCCAAGATGATTAATTAGTGGCAGAGTTCACACCAGCTTCTTGCCCAAGGAGCATGAAAAAAATATACTTCCAATTCCAAAGTAAAGCCCCTTTGAATGCTATAGTATAAAAATAGTTATGCCAAATTCATATAAAAGTATTTAAAAAGATAAGACATTTGAAGCTTAAAGACCCCTTTCCAATTTCTAGCTATAAATTTGAAACATACCTTATTCACAGCTAATTTGAGCAATGAGTTCATAGAGTAAGGTATGATTAGTGTATTTCAGCAGTTCAATCACTTAGAAACTTCCTATGCCAGGAATCATGGTATGTTTTGGATAAAATTGTCTCCTCCCGCTCCCTTTTCTGGGGGGTACCAACCCCAGTACTGCTAGGTAAGCACTCTACCACTTAGCTACATTCCCACATCTTTCTTGAGACAGCGTCTCTCTAAATTGCCCAGGCTGACCTCAAAATTCTGATCCTCCTGCTTCAGCCTCCTGAGTAGTTGGGATTATAGGCATGAGCCATCATAACTAACATAAGTCTCTCTCTCTCTTTTTGTACTGGAGATTGAACCCAGGGACATTCTACCTCAGGGATACACCTGAGCCCTTTTTATTTTGGAACAGGATTTTGCTAAGTTGCTAAGGCTGGCCTGGAATCTGTGCTCCCCCTATGTTAGCCTCCCCAAGTACTGGGATTACCAGCATATGCCCAGCCAACAGTCTCTACTTTTGAAGGACTCACATTTTGTGGAGGGGGCAGACACATTAAGTAATTTCAAAAATATATGAAAGGTCACCGGGTGTGGTGGCACAAGCTTATAATCCCAGTACCTGGGAGTCTGAGACAGGAGGACTGCAGGTTCAAGGACAGCCTCAGCAACATAGCAAGATCTTGTTTCAAAACATAAAATAAAATTAAAAAAGGGCTGGGGGTGTAGCTTGGAGATAGAATGCCCTTGGGTTCAATCCCCAGTAACACACACACACACACACACACACACACACACAATATGGTTAGGGTCAAGAGAATGGTATGAGCTGGGCGTGGTGGCGCACGCTTGTAATCCCAGTACTTGGGAGGCTGAGACTGGAGGATCCAGGTTCGCAGCCAGCCTCAGCTACTTAGGCCCTCCACAACTTAGTGAGACCCTGTTTCAAAATAAAAAATAAAAAATAGGGCTGGGGATGTAGCTCAGAGGTAGAATGCCCCCGTGTTCAATCCCCAGTACTGCAAAAAAAAAAAAAAAAGAGAGAGAGAGAATGGTATGGAAGACAAGGCACGATTCTAGAGCAGTGAGGCAGGGTCAAGAGAATGGTGTGGAAGGCGAGACCCGATTCTAGAGCAGTGAGGCAGGGTCAAGGGAACAGTGTGGAAGAAGAGGCCCGATTCTAGAGCAGCGAGGCAGGTTCAAGAGAACGGTGGGGAAGACGAGGCCCAATTCTAGAGCAGTGAGGCAGGGTCAAGGCAACGGTGTGGAAGACGAGGCCTGATTCTAGAGCAGTGAGGCAGGGTCAAGGCAACGGTGTGGAAGACGAGGCCCGATTCTAGAGCAGTGAGGCAAAGAGACATTTTAACAAACTTTCTTACCTTAATGGCCTCTACCTGTTGGCAGATCATTTTCAGTAAAGAATTTTGATCTTCTGCCCATCGAGGTGGCGTTTTGGGAGAATACTGGAAAAATAAAACAGTACTTAAAACACTTAGAACTGAAACATTCTATAATGTGAATAATTTATTTTGTTCTTACTTACCTTGTAACTTTTACTTGGTGATAGAGAATATTTGGTGGGAGATGGTGTCGAATGCTTTATTTCTGAATCTGCATTTCGCAAACAACCATTTTTATAAAGAGGTCCTCCTTCGCTATAGTCTTCGAGTTCCTGCATTACTGAATTGAGCATCTCTTTTACAGACTCCAGAGGCACAGGCAACTAAAAACAAAAGGCATTCATTGAGGGATTTGTTTGCAAAAATACTAAAATAAGAATTCTAACATAAATGCAAAGATTCTATCTTAGCCAGGCATGGTGGTGCATGCTTGTAATCCCAGTACCTGGGAGGCTGAGACAGGAGGATTGCGGGTTCAAGACCAGCCTTAGCAACTTAGCGAGTTCCTCAGTCACTCAGCGAGACCTAGTTTCAAAATAAAAAATACTGGGGGTATATCTTAGAGATAGAATGCCCCTGGGTTTAACCAACAGCACCACACACACAACAGATTCTATATTAATAGTTTTACTTTTTCCTTACTGCGTTTTGCTTTGTTTTGGGTTTTTTTTGGTGGAGATTGAACCCAGGAACATACTATACTACCTCTGAGCTTTACCCCAAGCCCTTTTTATTTTTATTTTTTATTCAGTTTTTGTGGAGATTGAACCCAGGAACATACTACTTTTGAGCTATACCCCAAGCCCTTTTTATTTTTATTTTTTATTTATTTTTTGTGGTACTGGGGATTGAACCCAGGGGCATTTTACCTCTGAGCTATATCCCAATCCTATTTTTATTCTGAAACACGGTCTCACTAGGTTAATAAGAGTCTCACTACTTGCTGAGGCTGTCCTCGAACCTGTGATCCTCCTGTCTCAGCCTCCCACGTACTGGGATTACAGGTATGTGCCACTACACCCAGAGCATTTTCCTTACTTTTTAACCAGCACTTTATACTTTAAATAGTAATACATATGAAAGTTTTTTTTTTTAATCATCTGAAGTCTTCTCTCAAGTCCGCACTATTTCTATAAGGTCTATAAGCCATAACAACAGTATAGGAATGAAAACTTAGTAAAATTTTTCCACATGAACAAAATAAAAAAGTTACTAATTTTTCTAACTGATTTTGAATAGAAAGAGAAATATAGATACTGGAATGCACCAGGCAACATAAATCCCAATCTAAGAGCAGCAATCCGAAGTAATCTAACAAAACACTCAGAAAGAAGCATGAACATAACTCCATTATGACAGTCTCAAAGTGCTGACAGCTGGAAGCAGTCCATAGCAGATGACAAGAAAAGAAATGCTCTGAAACTGTTAGCAATAACTTTCCATGTACACAAAATTCATTAAGAACTAGCTCTAAGGTTACAGTATTTGTTTTGATTACACTGTCAAGATAATAAAATTAATAGACAACACCTGTAACTTACTTTCTGAACCACCGAAACATTGGAGTCACTGTCATCTAAAATCTTGATTAGGTAGTCCCTAGTCTTTCTCAGGTAATTTTTGCATTCTTCCTGTTCTTCAGGAGAAAGGGCATCATTTTCAATGTCTTCTGCTTTCCTGTGAAAAATCTATACAAAGAATGTTTTTATGAATCAATTAGGTTAAAAAAAACAACCTCTTAATTGAAGCATCGCATTTACTTACCAGTGCAAGATTCCAGTAAGAAACGACGTTCTTTATAGATTCAAAAGCAGTCATGGCATCTTCTATATTTCCATTAACCGCATCCAATATGGCAAAAGTTATTTGTGCGTCTTCTTCATATTCACCAATTTCAGAAGCCTAAATTACACATTTAGTTTTTAGTTGAAACTGCTTCTACTCAGAATATCAAACCCAAATGATCTCATTCTTTTGTGTGATATTTTCTCAGCTAATGGATTTAGAAAATAACACTACCATTAAACAGCAAGGCAATTTATTTAAGTAGTTAATATCTCTATTTCTTCGCTTATAAATTGGAAATGCAGTTAATTTGCAAGGAGATTCTCTGTTACCTGAATGTCCACACTATGAAAATGTTTAAACAGAGGATCAGTAGGTTCAGGAATACTGCTCTTCTTTTTGATTGTCTTTAACAATGGTAAAACTCTCTTCCAATAATGAACGCTTCTGCCTATGTATTCCCGTTGATCATAAAAAGAATTAAGACTGCTGCCCTAAAATAGCAAGTTGGAAGGACACAACCTTAAGAAATATGTATGATTAGATCTAAAAACAAATGCTAAGAACTGGTTAAAATTTTAAGTCAAAACCAAATGGAATCTCAAGTCATTTATTTGACTGACTTCGAATCAAATAACCAACCACCTTAATACCTAAGTTAAGTCTGGTATAAAGACATAACTTTTTAGGGGTTTTTTTTTTTTTGGTACTAGGCATTGAACCCAGGAGCATTAGACCTCTGAGCCACCCTCCCAGCCCTTTTCTTTTCTTCTTTTTTGCGGTACTGGGGATTGAACCCAGGGGCATTCTACCTCCGAGCTACACCCCACCCCCGTCCTATTTTTTATTCTTTATTTTGAAACAGGGTCTCACTAAGTTGCAGAGGGCTTCACTAAGTAGCTGAGGCAGGCCGCGAACCTGGATCCTCCTGTCTCAGCCTCCCAAGTACTGGGATTACATGATTGCACCACTGCACCTGGCTCTCCTGGCTGTTTTCTTAAATTATTTTGAAACAAGTGGTTGATGGTCTGACCTAAGTTGTTGAGGTTGGCCTCAAACCTGCAATCCTCCTGCTTCATCTTTCCACATGCTGGGATTACAGGCATGTGCCGCCATGCCCAGCTAAGACTTAACTTCTAAACACTTTCAGAGATACTAACAAACGAGGCAACCCAATCTGGTTTTTTTTGTTTTGTTCTTTTGGAGTACTGGGGATTGAACCCAGAGGCATTCTTCCTGAGCTACACTCCAGCCCTATTTTATTTTTTTAATTTTTTAGTTTGAAACAGGGTCTCACCAAGTTGCGGAGGACCTCACTAAATTGCTGAGGCTGGCCTTGAACCTGCAATCCTCCTTTGTCAGCCTCCAAAGTACTGGGATTATAGGTGCGCACCACTACGCCTGGCCCAATCTGTTTTAAGAGTTGCCATTTTTAGATAACCAAAAGTTATCTCTCTGAAAATGCAACAATTTGGTCTAAGAGCTAACCAGCTACAGCCAATCCTGATAAAGAGATCTCAAATATTTGGAAAGATCTAGAATGCCCTTACCTACAAAGCCCTAAGCTATCTAACATAAAAAGTATTCAACCTGGACAATAATTGATATAACTTAAAATTATTGAGTAATAGCTGGAAAAAATGGGGCACACCTATAATCTCAGTACTTCGGAGGCTAAGACAGGAGTCCTGATCGTAGGTTCCCAGCCAGCCTCAGCAACTTAGCAAGGCCCTCTGCAACTTAGTGAGACCCTGTTTCAAAAACAAAAAGTAAAATATGGCTGGGGGTATAGCTCAGAGGTAGAATGCCCGTGGTTCAATCCCCCCACCCAGTACCAAAAAAAAAAAAAAAAAACTACTGAGTAGTAACAATAACAACTAGTACTTAAATAACATACTTTAAGCTGGACACTGCTCTTCTAAGTACTTATACTTAACTATATTAACTCTTTTGCAGCAAAGTTTAAAAACACATTTCCTCTGGTATAACTTGAATAAGCTGCTGTTCTTGGTTTCTAAAAACTAAGGCAGTGTTCTTAAGTTTATACTTTAAGGAACTCACTGTTTTCTGAAGGCATTTTGCCCAATGCACAAGCAGAGCAGGTTGAAGGCCGTGTTTTTCTTGGCCCCTCAGAGTGTGTATTTCATGCTGAACCAGAAGTCGCAATTTTGCTGAGGTTCCAGGTCTAAAAGAAGTTTTATTTAATAAAATTGCTTGAGTTCAATACTTTTAACTATCTCATTACAAACTAAATCTTCACAGAAGGATTAAATGAAATCTCTCATAAAACCCAGGCAATATGTTATGGAAATATTTTTGTTTTACCACTTACATTGCCTTTCTGTGAATTAGGTTACAAACTGCATCCCACCAAGATTTCTGTCTTTCTGTATAAAGCTGTTTACACACAGGCAGGGGCAAGCATAGCGGCTGATAGGCGCTGCAGTGAGAATTACATTTCTCCTTCAGTTGTAAGTGACTGGTATATATCACTCCAAGTAAAAATACCTGTTTTATTTAAGAGAATTAATTTAAGTTAGGAAAACATTACACAAAACTCAAAATATTAAATCTGTTAAAATCTTTACTTACTTCAAGATCTAAAATACATATCGATTCAGGTGCATTTGTTTCAAGTCTTGAGGTTTCTTGAGGCAAATGATGAAAAAGCTGTTTTAGCCATTTTCGAATTGCAGGTAAGGTGTGCAGTGAATTCCACTGTAAGCCAAGCCAGGTGAGGTGCTGAAGACTCCCATTATGTGCTCGAATAGCACCTGACATGAAGGAAAAACACTGGCTGAGGTTGTGGAAATTTCCTTTGTGCCATTAGTTTTGCCAACTAACAACTCACATTAAATGTGTCTTAATTATAAACTGCTTTTCACATTAAATAACTTGCATTCAATATGTCTTAATGATAAACCACTTTCTATTATCACAGATGGGGGAAACCAGTAATAAGCAAAATCTTATGTTCCTATTAAATGCATTCACGCTTTACTAGAATTTGGGGGGAGGGGTACTGGGGATTGAACTACAACCCCAGCCCTTTTTTAAAATTTATTTATCTATCTAGTTTGCGGCAGGGTCTCACCAAGCTGCCGCGGCTGGCCTCAAACCGGTGGTCCTCCTGTGACGTCACTGGCATTACAGGCATGCACCATCGTGCCCAGAGAGATTTGTGGTTGTTGTTTTGTTGGCGGTACAGGGAATTGAACCCAGGGGCATTCTACCTCCAGGCTACACCCCCAGCCCTATTTTTTATTTTAAAACACGGTCTCGCTAAATGTGGAGGACCTCACTAAGTAGCTGAGGCTGGCCACGAACCCGGATCCTCCTGTCTCAGCCTCCCAAGTACTGAGATTACAAGTGTGTGACACCATGCCCGGCTCTAGGAATTTTAATAAAACTCACTTATAGAGAAAGTTATTTCCCAGGCCAACTAAGAAAATGAGACTCAACAAAGAAACAATAAAACAAAATCTTCTGACAAAGGCCAAATTAAGAATGTCTACTGAGCCGGGCGTGGCGGCACTCGCTTGTAATCCCAGTACTTGGGAGGCTAAAACAGGAGGATCAAAGGTTCAAGGCCAGCCTCAGCTACTTAGTCAGGACCCTCCTCAACTTAGTGAGACCTTGTTTCAAACATAAAGAACAAAAAATAGGGCTGGGGGTGTAGCTCAGAGGTAGAACGCCCCTGGGTTCAATCCCCAGTACCGCAAAAAAAAAAAAGAATGTCTATCTTACTTGGAAGGTGGAGACAGGAGAATTGCAGGTTCACAACCAGCCTTAGCAACTTATGAAGGCCCTCTGCAACTTAGCGAGACCCAAAATAAAATAAAATATAATAATAAAATAAAATAAAATAAAACAGGGTCTCACTGGGTTGCTGAGGCTGGCTGTGAACCTGCAATCCTCCTACCCCAGCCTCCCAAGTACTGGGATTACAAGCATGCGCCACCATGCCCGGCTCACAGTATAACTTTAATAGTGAAAAAACTGGATACAACTTGGATACCCAATAATAGGAAGTAGAAAACAAATTATGACTATTTACTGCAATTAAAAATATATAGTTTCAAAACACATACTATGGAAGTGAATTCATGAAAGAAGCAAAACAAAGAGTATATATAGTATAAACAACTATTCAAAGAAAACTATGTTACTCATAAACAAGACCTCTAACTTGTAAGAAAAAGTAATCAAGTCGTTATTTCTGGGTAAGTAAATTATGGGCAATTTATTTTCCTCCTAATATAAAAGGATTAAGATGCAGAGTATTATCTATGAAAAAAGCAACTTACCAACATCGTATCTTGCCAAATCATCAGGCTCTGGTGTTTGTACATCAACGTTTCCAATATCATCACTACCAAGGAAAGATCCATCCTTAGGTGACTGACTAGAAAACAGAGCATCATACAGGGCAGACTGCCCACTTTTATTGGCAAAAGATTCCACAACCTCCTTTAAAAAATCTTGCTTGCCACGACTTAAGTTTAGCAACATGTGCCCTGGAAAACAAATTAAGTTATTCCCACCATTTTATGATGAAATACACACTGTATTCACTCACATCTCTTAACTATTTCATTCAAATACTCAGAGGAAATAAATGATTTTTTCAGACCTTAGCATCCAAACCAAAGTTAGAACTGAGCAAAAAAAGGGTGCTTATATAGAAAATGAATAAGAGTTCAGAGTAAAATGAAAGAAAAAAAACAGAAATACACATGAAAAATGCCAAAAACATTTGCACTTTTGATGGAAAAGTATATAATTTAAGTGGCTGCAGGACAAGAAGCAGGGCCAAGATCCAACTCCCTGATATGATAATACACTGATGTCTGAATATGGCTAATATGAATTCTCCTTTCAGCAGCTTTAAGAAGTTTTTCTAAGCCGGGCGTGGTGGCGCACACTTGTACTCCCAGTACTTGGGAGGCTGAGACAGGAGGATTGCAGGTTCACGGCCAGCCTCAGCTCCTTAGGCCCTCTGCAACTTAGTGAGACCTTGTTTCAAAAAAATAAATAAATAATAGGACTGGGGGTGTAGCCCAGAGGTAGAATGCCCCTGGGTTCAATCCCCAGAACCTAAAAAAAAAAAATAAAGTTTTTCTTTCCAGGCCCCCACTCCCAGATTTTTTTATTCCAAAAGTTTTGGGTAAAGAATGTATTTTAAAAGCACTCCTTGGCTAAAGTGCTGATATATGCTACAACATCGATGAACCCTGAAAACATACTAAGTGAAACAAGCCAGTCACAAAAGACCACATTACATGACTCCATTTATATGAAATACTCAGAATAGGCAAATTAAAAAAGACAGAAGTAGATAAGTGGCTGCCTAAAGCTGAGGAAACTGGGGAAAACGAGAGTGACTGTTAATGGGTATGGGTTTTTTCTTGGTGGTACTGGGGATTGAACCCAGGGGCATTCTAGCTCTGAGCTACACCCCCATTCCTTTTTATTTTTTGGTTTGAAACAGGGACTTGCTAGATTGATGAAAGTCTCACTACTTGCTGAGGCTGTCTGCAAACCTGCAATTCTCCTGTCTCAGCCTCCCAAGTACTGGGATTACAGGCTTGCACTACCATGCCCAGCTTATTGTTTTATTTTTGAAACAGGGTCTCACTAAGTTGCGGAGGGCCTCACTAAGTAGCTGAGGCTGGCTGCGAACTTGCGATCCTCCTGTCTCAGCCTCCCAAGTACTGGGAATACAAGGGTGTGCCACCACGCCCGGCTTGGGTATGGGTTTGCTTTTATGGGGTGATGAAAATGTTCTAGAATTGTGCTGACAGTTTCAGTTCACAACTCTGTGAACATACTAAAAAGGACTGAGATTATACTTTAAACAGGTGACTGTATGGTATGTAAATCTCAAGCTGTTCAAAAACAAAACAGTCATATAGAAAACACCCTCTTTGGTGTTAATTCTGGTCAGTTAGGTTTTGATTATCACTGGACTGTCTCTAGGTAAACTGGTATGCCCAAAGACACTAAGTTTGATACCCTGAAAAAGTAGAAGGAAAACATAAAAGACCAAAACGTGAAAAGTCACTTCAAGGACTGCAGTCTAACTCCCTCAAAAAAGTAGACTGCGAGCTAGAGGAGAAACACAAGAATTATTGGCAGCCTTATTATAGACCAAAGCTCACAGCAACTTTGACTAAACACTACTTGCTCTTCACAAAATTCACTCAATTTTATATCAAAACTGTTCCCTATTAAAAGAATGTTTCTTCAGTTCCCTACTTGATTCACTGGCTACTACCTTAAGGTTTGTACCTTAGCAAAATCACAGGTAATATGTACAGACCTTTAGGTTCCATCCCAAACAGCCCAAACTGGGAATAAATCTACAAATTTCCAGAGCCTAAGAAAATAGATTTCTCCTAGCTTAGCTCTTTAAGAAATATGTCCATATCTTCATCTTTATATCCCCCAGCAGTGTTTTACAAGCAGCTGGTGTTAAACAATTAGCAAATGAGTAATTATACGTGGCAAAGGTTTGAATAGCCAGAATGGAGGCTCTCGCAGCTAGAAAAAGGTAGGGGTTAAGGAATTATCTCCAAGAGCAAACAGTATCAAGTATTTGTTCCTTTTAAAGAATATGCCATTCTAATCTCTACCATACCTATTGTCCTTATGTGGCAAAAAGAAAAAAATCTACGACAAATGTTCTCCTAGACAGAAAGATTCTAACACAAGATAGGCTTTGATGAAGAAATTCTTTTTAAATTAAATCAGTTACAACATTATCATTACCTGATTGGCTCAGGCGATCATGGGCCATCATTTCCAGTAGATTCTGTCCAGCTTCTCCTTTAATTAATTTAATCTTTGGTCTTGGAACCTGATAATTTAAGAATTAAAAGTCTTAACTTGCTGGTACTCATATTTCCACTAGTTAAATGTTCTTTCTACTGCATAGAAATTTTTTGATAATGAATAAACAGTTAACTAATGAGTAAACTTAATTAGAAAACCCTACAAAACACTGAGAATCAAGGAATTTGTAACCTATAAAAGATGCATACAGCCGGGCGTGGTGGCGCACGCTTGTAATCCCAGTACTTTGGGAGGCGGAGACCGGAGGATCCGGGTTCGTGGCCAACCTCAGCGCGCATGCGCGCGCGATTGATCGATCGATCTATCTCTCTCTCTCCTCTCTCTCTCTCTCTTTCTCTCTCTCTACCTAGCGAGGCCCTCCGCAACTTCGTGAGACCCGGTTTCAAAAATAAAGCATAAAAAAATAGGGCTGGGGGTGTAGCGCGGAGGCAGAACGCCTCTGCGTTCAATCCCCGGTACCGCAAAAAAAAAAAAAAAAAAAGATGCATACAAAGAGCACTTCTGAAAATTTTCAACTATAAGCACATTCAAGTTATATTCAGGCAAACAGAGAATCCAGTTATATTGCTTTTCTACCTTGCATAAACTATACTGGTAGAAGAACAACACTACTTCAAATAGCACTGGTAAAGCCTTTCTCTGAAAGGCCACTATGGACATCCCCTTTCAAAAAGCCTGGACAATATGGGATACCACTGAGATAATCTGGAACAACCAAGAAAGTAAGTAGACTCAGCCATATTCTACAAAGAAAAGCTGAAAAAATATCAGAATGGTGAAGGCATGATAGCTGCCTTCACATATTAAAATTATCTTGTAGTAAGCAGCTTGAGAAATATTTTTACTCCATATAAGGAGGCACCAAACCACCAAATTATGCAAAGATATAATGGGTTCTCTTGAAGAATAGTGAACACTCAGCACTGAAAATGTTCAGTCACAGGCAATGACCCCCTTACAGGAGATATCCCAAAGTGACCGACCATATGGGAGCTAAAGCTACTTTTAAATCCCTCATAACTTACTTTCTTCTTTTTTTTTTCTTTTTGTATGGTGCTAGAGATCAAACCCAGGTCTTTTGCATGCCAAGTTTAAGTTCTACTACTGAGTTACACCCCCAACCCCTCTCATGACTTTCTTAATTGGTGATGGAAATGTAATTTGGTAAACCTCTGTAAGGCTGAAAATTTGGCAACAGCTCTAAAAATTATAATCACCCAGATATATCTTTATTGAGCAACTCTGTAAGAGATTTATTCTACCCATAAATTTTCATATATGAAATGGCACAAGTTACTCATTGTTGAGTTATATCAAGTACCATTGCAAAAAAATAAATAAAAGCAACCTAATGCTCTTGTTTAAAAAAAAAAACAGCTAAGTGCATGGCACATGCCTATGATCTGAGTACTTGGGAGGCTGAGACAGGAGGATCGCAGGTTCGCAAACAGCCTCAGAAACACTAATAATGAAGTGCTGTTTCAAAATAAAAGATAAAAGCTGGGCATAGTGTGCATACTTGTAATCCCAGTACTTGGGAGGCTGAGACCGGAGGATCCGGGTTCGCGGCCAGCCTCAGCTATTTAGTGAGGCCCTCCACAACTTAGTGAGACGTGGTTTCAAAATAAAGAATAAAAAAATAGGGCTGGGGTGTAGCTCAGAGGTAGAATGCCCCTGGGTTCAATCCCAGTACTGCAAAAGTAAATAAATAAACAAATAAAATAAAAGATAAAAAGGGCTGGGGGTGTAGCTCAGAGGCAAAATTCCCCTGGATTCAATCCCCAATACCACACACACAAAAGAATACAACAGTATATTTCTATACAGTGAAATAACATTAAAACTGAGGACATTCTTTACATACTGATATGGAAATAGCTCAAAGATACATTTCATAGAAAAAAAAATCAAAGTAAACTGAATGAGCAGGATGTTTTCTATTTTTTCAAAGGAGAAGGGTGTGTGTGTTTTGCTTAGTGGTACTTAAAACATTTCTTGCTTTGGGATATAGCTCAGTGGTAGAGCACTTGTCTAACATATGTGAGGCCTGGGGTTCGATCCCCAGCACCACAAAAAATTCTTCAAAGACTCACAAAAAAGTAGTAACATTAGTTTCTCAAAGGTAGCGAAGTAGACTATGGAACACAGACAAGAAGAAGTATCACAATAAACTCTCACCACTAAAATTTCAAAACATGCAAACAAATTACCTTTACAAAGATACTGAATTTTCAAAATATATTCCTTCCAAACTTAAAAACACTTCTGATTTTCAATTTTTTTTTTGTGGTACTGGGGATTAAACCCAGGGGCGTTCTACCTCCGCGCTACACCCCCAGCACTATTTTTTATAATTTATTTTGAAACCGGGTCTCACGAAGTTGCGGAGGGCCTCACTAAGTAGAGAGAGAGAGCAAGCGCAGAGGCTGGCCGCGAACCCGGATCCTCTGGTCTCCGCCTCCCAAAGTACTGGGATTACAAGCGTGCGCCACCACGCCCGGCTTGATTTTCAATTTTAGAAACATTACTTTGACTATTCTTTTACCCACAAATATTCTGAACATGCCAAACTTTAGCACTTTAAATGTTAACAGTACACAAAATAAGAAAATAAAACATCAAATAATTTTTTTGTTTTCACACTGACCTTCATTCATGAACCTGGCCCCTTTACAAAATTACTCAAAAGCTAAAATTTTAACAAGGTTAAATTAGTTATATATCCACTCAAAGCATTATTGTGTGCACCTTATTTTTAACTTAAATTGACTTTCATTTTAACTTTAATTCTACAAGTTTATTCACATATTTTCATTACATACCAGGGCACACATCCACAAGAAACAAAACAAAATCATGTTGACATGTAAATTACTATTATCAGACACCGAAAGCTGGAAAAGGCTTACCTGAAATGCTATGAGATAGCACAACGCAGCCAGCTCAGAAAGCGCTCGCCACTGCACGTCACTATGCTGACCCATCTTCAAAAGCAGAGAACCAGCATGCATGTAGAAATGTGCTTTCACTTCTAAGAAAGTAGCTGACAGCTCATCATTTCCACCCACAGAAGCCTTCACAGACTGAAGAGCACTATCAAAACTGTAATATTAAAATATTAAATAAACAGTCAACACCTTAGGACACTAAGTGCTTCTTCAAAAACACCACCTTAACCCTACACTTAAGAAAAAAAATTTCCAACCAAATGGGTAGTCTACACCATGGAATGGACAGCAAACATTTCCTGTGAAGGGTCGGGTACTAATCTGGCTTTGCAGGCACATAGCCTCCATCACAACCACTCAATCCCACCCTTGTTAAGTATGAGCAGCCACAGACAATTCATAAAGATGCAGGTTCCAATAATTCCTTATGTATAAAATCAGGCAGGGGGCCAAACTAACACCTTTTTTATACAAATCCAAGTAATGTTTTTGTTCGGCATCATTTATTTCTGTAAAATGGATATTCTGGTTCCCAAAATCAAAATTCCAGAAAAAAGATAACTCATACATTATATTTGAGTTATTATGTTTCTAAGCCAAATTAATGTGATGCTTATACTAGTACATCTGAACCTAGCACTGACAGGAGACAATGAAATGTTATCTGATTTTCACTCGAGATTATCCCTCTTTAAAAATAAACAGTTAGAACATTTGTTTTAAAGCTTGTCTCTTCATGCCAAAACAGAGTAAGGTTAATTTTAATCAAAACTGAACTATAAGCTAGGCATAGTGGCACATGCTTATAATCCCAGTACTCGGAAGGTTGAGACAGAAGGATCGCGGGTTCGCAGCCAGCCTCAGCAACTTAGTGAGTCTCTCGGCAACTAAGTGAGACCCTGCTTCCAAATGAAAAATAAAATAGGTCTGGGTGTAGCCCAGAGGTAGAAGGCACCTGAGTTCCATCCCCAGTACAAAAAAAAAGGCTGGGGGTGCCCCTGGGTTCAATCCCCAGCACCACAGGAAAAACAACAACAACAACAACAAAACAAAACAAACTGAACTATAAGAATTCTCTGAATTCTTATAGTGTGGTGGCACAGGCCTGTAATCCCAGGACTTGGGAAGCTAAGACAGGAGGATCAAAAGTTTGAGACCAGTCTGGGAACCTTAGTAAGACCCTGTCTCAAAATAAAAAAATAAAAAGAGATGGGGGTATACCTCAGTGGTAGAGTGCCCCTGGGTCCAACCCCCAGTACCATCCCCCCAAAAAAATCTCTAAATATCAAAGTCATCTTAGCTACTCAAAAGGCTGAGTCAGGAAGACTGCAAGTTCAAGGGCAACCTGGGCAACTTACTTATACCAAGACCCTGTGTCTCAAAATTAAAAACAGGGCTAGGGATATAGCTCAGTGGTAGAGTGTTTGCCCAACATGTATGAGGCCAAGTTCAATTCCCAGTACTACAAATGAATAGATAAAATAGAAGCCAGGCGTGGTGGTGCACGCCTGTAATCCCAGTACTTAGGAGGCTGAAACAGGAGGATCGCAGGTTCGAGGACAGTCTCAACAAGTAGTGAAACTCTCACCAACCTAGCGACACCCTGTTTCAAAATAAAAAGTAAAATAGGGCTGGGGGTGTAGCTTGGAGATAGAATGCCTGTGGGTTCAATTCCCAGTGCCACAAAAAAATAAATAATAAATTAATTAATTAATTAAAAACTAAACAACTAATTGCAACATCCTCATAAAAAAATTAAAATAATTTTGCCTCCAAGTGTTCCACGGCATTAACTATAATTCCTTGGTACATTATAGAAATAATGATGCTGTAAGTTTACACCAATAAACCAATTACTACAAAAAGAAAATCTTCAATGTTTGCTGAAGTACTCTCCTCAAAGTCAACATACCTTTCCAGTAATTCTCTACTTTCTTGCACGTCTCTGGTAGAAAGTGTAAGAAACATAAGGTTGGCATAGGCCAGAAGCAAGTCTTTATTAGTGGCTCGCCAGTTACTTTTATCAGACTCCGAACACTGTAAAGATTCCAGATATTCCTATTTTGTAGAAAGAATAGTAAGTCACAAAACTTTATCAAATTTTAAGAAACTGACCATTTTTATGTCTATAAATTCCTTGGCCCATTGCTATCACATCTGTGAAACTATACTGATTTTTACACCAGCCTTATAAATAAAAATACCAAAAAAGTATTTGTCACATTTGTTCCCTAATCTATCCATTATAAATCGAAATGATCCTAGTAAAAATTTTACAGTTGTTCTACATAAATGAAAGAAATGTAATATTGAAGGGCGCTGCTTTAAGTACAAAGAAATATATGTCTATACAGAAGTGCAGAGCCAGGCATGGTGGCACACACCTGTAATCCCAGTTACTCAGGAGGCTAAGGCAGGAGGATCACAAGTTCGAGGTTCCCCCCGGGGCAACTTAGCAAAATCTTGTCTTAAGAAGGGGGATGGTGGACTGGTGATGTAGCTCAGAGGCAGAACCCTCCTGGGTTCAATCCCCAGTACCACAAACAGAAAAAAAAAATAGACACCCAACAACTTTCACCTACCTTAAGGGTCTGTACGACACACAAATTCCATTCTAAACTTGAACGCAGAGACCCTTTCCTCTCTGCTTCATGGCAGTGGGCCACAGCATCCTTCAATCTTTTATTTGATCGATACAGTTCCACTAGTCGAATATTCACATGGATATCATCAGGTCTTGCATAAAGTTCTGACTGAATCAAGTCAAAAAGCTTATTCCATCCATCTTCACCTTTACAATCTAAAAGCTGCTCCTATTTGGAGGAAAAAATTATTAAAATAATATCCGTTCCATTTTAAGCAAGTCACGGTCCACGCACAACATTTGACTGCAACTAGCTTTAGGAAGGTGTCACCAAAGTAGCGTCCTACATACCTTCTTCGTCCCTTTAGTTGTTCCCAGAAGCAAGCATTCAGGATTACTGCGGGATCTGTGGTTGCCCATATTCACCTCAGAAACTAAGACTATACTTACTGCCTCATATCCCTCTATGCCTCTGTCTATACCACCAGAAGCCTAGTCAATCTGCATCACCAGTCCTTACCTTCGAACTGCTCCCTGTTTGAGTCTGACTGAATACCTCCCCCCATCGCTATCACTGCGCTTCATCTCCATCACCTTCTCACAGCAGGGCTTCATCTCCTGTGTAAACTGTACCAAGTCTTACTTTGCGACAGCCCCACCGCCCCTCAGCCAGAACAGCTTTCTCTCCTAGCCTAAATACAGGGAGATGAAGTGGGTTTGTGACCTACTCACTCTCCATTGCCAGCTCCAAATCATACCTCAACCTCATACCTTTTGCTCACTTTTTGGGGGGCAACTGGATAAACTCTTCATCCTAGAAACTGTCATTGGTATTAGCAATTGGAATATATACAAGATACACAGCTTAGTTTCCAGTTCTTCAATCACCTGAGATAGACACTGACACTGTCCTTTACCCCAATTTCAGCCACCCGTTTGCCAATGACATAAGACTTCGAAATCTGCATTTTGTTCATACCATTCAGACCATCCTCTTCTTTTTCTTCTACCTCACTGGGGGCCCACGCACCCTTACTGCCATATGTATACTCTACTACATGAAAAGCTCCCTTAAGTCCACTGACATCACCAAGTTTCAATTGTCCATGACACATGCAGACTTTACTTCTCAAACCAAAATGAAATAATCCTTAATATGCATCCTTGTAATTCCCTCTACCTTTCCTCAGAAGAACTCTACCAACTGTTCTCTCTCTGCCTACATACTAAAAGTTGAACAATTACAGGTTAAGCATATGGAATTTGGGAAATCCTAACCCCAGGCTGCTTTCGATATCATTATCTCAAACCTTAAACTTGTACTGTCTAGAACAAAATACTATTTTACCTCTAACAGGTTCACACTTTCTCCATTCCCCGAAAAGATCAGTTCCTATCTCAACTTTCCCTCATTTTCAACTTATGGCCGCAATTCATCCTTCTCGGAGAAAACTGAAGCTATCATATGGAAAGCCACCTTACATAATCAGCTTGCAGTCAAGCAAAAACAAAGCCCACCGTTAGTGCCCTGTCTTTCACTGCCCTCTCTCCTCGGTCAATCTCTCTCCAAATGGATCACTTCCATAAACTTGTAAAGAACACCATTAGGAAATCAATTTCAAAATCAGTTTTAAAAATTCTATCAGAAACATGTATAATGGCAGTAGAAGTAATTTAAAACATATATTTATAATTCAATTAATACCGTACACATATATTTAACACCATGTAACAATATACATTTAAAACATGTTTGCCAAGCACATTTGGAAAGACTTTTACCAGAAAAAATATTTAGCAAACTATATTTTATCCTTTAGAAAGGATAATAATCAGCAAGAATTTTCTATCACTTTTAGTAATTACATCTAATAGAGAAACTGTCTTTTATCTTTTGCTTGAAAACATCACTATTCCATAATGCTTTCCATTTTTAGATAATTTATTAGAAAACTCTTCTTTTTAAGAAGGGACATATATTTTCATTAATATGCGCAACCTAGGGAGTAGTGGGGACACAAAAGGGACTCCAATGACAACAGAGAACCCTCAGTAGTGCAAGGGAAGGGGTACAAGGGAAGGGGAAGGGCAAGAAAGAAGTGAATCTATGGAATTACTGTCATAAACAATGTGTACATATGAGATTATACCAACATCATTCTCAGTGCTACATGTGGGGGGGGAGGTGGGAGGGAGGGACACTAAGAGCTGTGTGCATGTATGTTAACAGCAAACTGATACTCATTGTGATGTGAGACTACAATGCACCAATAAAAACATATTAAAAAAATCCATCTACATTTATTTTCATCTAATCTAAGCTATACTCATGAGAATGAGAAAGAAAAATCAAATAACACCTTTTCTTCATTCTGTTTTCCTACCAACATAAAAAAACTCTTTTTAATTACCCTAAACTGTTAGCCTCCGTGTAATTTTCACCTAATGAAAAGTTTTTATCACAGTTTAATTTAAATCCTTAGCTCTACCATTAAGTACAAAGCTATACAATCTATAAAATATTAATTATTCCAGAAGGGTAAATGAGATATCACTTGTAAAGCATAACTGCCTAATAAGACAATAGATGCTCGGAAAGATTTTAAAGAGATAAAAATTTGAAAGAAAACACACACACTCCTCAGTTTAAGATTTACTAATGAAATGCAATGTAATGTAAAACTCCAAATAGCCAGGCATGGTGGCGCATGCCCGCAATCCCAGTGCTTGGGAGGCTGAGACAGGAGGATCACAGGTTCACGGCCATCCTCAGCTACTTAGTGAGGCCCTCCGCAAATTAGTGAGACCTGTTTCAAAATAAAAAATAGGGCTGGGGGTGGAGCTCAGAGGTAGAATGCCCCTGGGTTCAATCCCCAGTACCAATAAATAAATAAATAAATAAATAAATAAATAAATAAATCTCCAAACAGTAGAAATAGCATGTCTTAGCTTTCTCCTTTTATGTAATGTTTTGATTTTTACCTTCAGCTTATAAACTGCAGGACTTCCTGGGAAAAGTTTAGCTGCTCTTTCAACCCAGTACTTGGCTCTTCCATCAGTAACATCATTTTTACAAAGCAATTCTGCAATCTTCAACACAAGATCTTTCTGTGTTGGATTTAATTCCACTGAACGCTGATATAAGGAAATTAACAATAAATTAGTAAATAATAAACTGTGAATGAATATAGTCATACAAATGTTAAAAATTAATGTTTTTATTAGGAGAATGCAAAAAATACCACAAGAATATATCTGACCATGTTAGAGTTAAAATTTATAGGTATTAAATTACAGTGTACTTCGGGCCAAATTTTTAAATCTATACCAAGTAGTTTTACTTAGTGATATTCTGATACCAACACTTGTCTTCATAACATCTATAAAATATATCTGAATTATTCATTACAAAAGTTACTCTTGGCTTCATGTTTGGCAGTGCAAAGGCTCTATTTTAATAATTACCTTGTAACATTCAACAGCTTTGTCTGTGTTTTCCTCTGCTTCATAAAGAAGACCCAGAAATCTGTGAGCTTTAGGGTCCCTCTCTTGCACATTAATATATGTAGATATGTACCTGTTTTAAAATAGTAATACAAAAAAATCATTAATTATTAAACTTTCAACTGCACTTTATGTTTTGTGTGTGCGTGTGTGTGTGTGCTGAGGATGGAACCCAGGGGCATTCTACCTCCGAGTTACACCCCCAGCCCTACTTCACTTTTATTTTGAAACAGGGTCTCACTAGGTTGATGAGAGTCTCACTACTTGCTGAGGCTGTCCTGGAACTTGCGATCCTCCTATCTCAGCCTCCTAAGTACCAGGATTACAGGTGTGCACCACCACGCCCGGCTACAACTGTACTTTAAATGGTAATTGAAGAGTACATCCTAAACCAAAACAATCATTAAACAATTTGTTATTTAATTATTGACTACCATTATTTAAAATGGAACATGCAGATAACTCAGAAGTATTCACAGAAAGAAGCAGATAAACTTTAAACACAGAGCTCACAACATACTTCTTTTGCCATTAAATGCTACATTTGCGTGCCGGGCGTGGTGGCGCACGCTTGTAATCCCAGTACTTTGGGAGGCGGAGACC